>WOVY01002476.1:0-114794 GCA_013436015.1 Rhipicephalus annulatus | reverse complement strand
AAGACCTATTGCATAGAAAGAGCACCGCATCAAGCTCCTGTGATGTAAACGGTAGATTCATGTACGGGTCCCGTGAGTTAAAGATATGGTTCACTGTATTTGGGCTTGTGTAAGTTGTCTGGACCACAGTCAAAGCGCAAAAATCTTCTGCTACCTAAATTTCATCTGGGCGACGCAAAAGTGCCCGGGCTTTGAAAGAAAAGCGCTGCTCTGGAACAGAACGTAGGCCTCACACAGTTCTGCATATCTGAGACGGTGGTTTATAAGGACCTAGAGACGAACATAATTTCCTCCATTGTTGGATGTCTAATTTTTCGAGCTGCTGTTGTATCTTCTTTTAGATGCACCGGGCTTCTCGTAAAGTTTCTGTGGAATCGGTGCGTCTGTATCTTCTTTCGGCACGACGGTGGATCACATGAAGTCTCTGCAGTACGATGTCGCATTCACAGTACTTCGGAAAGTATGTTATTGTGTGCACAGCTGCATGTGCATTTTTCTTCATAGTTAATAGACATGATGATGGGGATATATACACACACAGGAGTGCGAATGTCGCCTCTCCATTTTTAACAGTCAAGCACGCATAGTGATTGTCGTCGATAGGTTGCACTGCTAGACGACGTAAGTAAGCTCCCAGCGAATAAATACAACAACCATTGCTACTTCCCATGTGACTTGATGAGAAAAATGACTGGCAGCTAGATAGTCTGAGCGGGTGCGGTAATTTGGGCTCACACATAACCAGGGTATGAAATCGGTAATGACGAACGAAGTAATCAGTAATGAAGAACGAACTGATGAAAATCGTAGATGCGAGACCTAAGCCCTCTTGTTTCACTGAAAAGTCGACGATTGTCTGACCTCTTGTCTAAACGAGATTTGATTGCCGGCCATGGCTCTACTGGAGGCTTGCAAGGACTGGGTTCAACGCATCCAGCACTTCTAAGCAACTCCTAGCAGTTGGCGTAGGAATTCTTGTCAGATGACCTCTGATGACACCCACAAAAGATGGCAGCATAGGAATAATATGATGATCTGTTGTCGAAGCCTCGTCAAAAGCAGCATTGGCAGAGAGCGAGAAGGCTGCTCAGAAGGCTTTGCGTTCACAAGCGTTGGTCAGGGGTCAGGGAAAAGAGGCTTTCCCGGCGGAGGAATGCTTCTGCTTTCCGGCTTTCTACTAGATGTTGATGGTGTAAACTTAAGTGGTGTATGAACATCACCTTGACTGGAGTGCTTCGATCGGTGGCCACGTCGACGCCGGGCTTTCTGTGAAACTTCTTTATGAGTTGAGTTATCCCTGACCATTCGTTTTAGGAGACCAAATTCTATCTCGAGTCTTGGGAATTCCTTAGACGTGGTTTCACGTGTACCTCGACAATCGCTGCATCTATACCTTGTTGCACAACAGGTGTCTATCGTGTGTGACTCCGCGCACCTGGGGCATGGGGTAGAGTTTGCAAAAATGGTCTTGACATGGTCAATCTTGAAACACTTATGACACTGAAGCGGTTTTGGGACAAAATGCCAAACCAGATGCCGGAAATATTCCACCTTGACGTGCGTAGGGATCTTATCACCTTTAACGACTATCTTAATACAGCGGCTGCTCCCGAGGTGGCTTACATGTGAATGACAACTCCTTAGTACGATGGTTTAATTAGAATGGGCAGATTCGTGTTTGGGATTGCCAAGTCAATGTCGTACATGACACCTGCAGGGCAGGTCCCAGCCATCAGTACGGCCACTCATACTTTGACATATCCAAACTCTGTCATCAATCGAAGCTTCTCCAGCGTGTCTGTCTGCGTCATGTCAACAGCTAAAAGGTTTTTACGCGTGTTTAGCAGGGCGTCTTTGATTTCAGTCTCTGATAGTATCTCAAGAACATGGGAGATAGTTTGCCTGTTAAAGATTCAAAGGCTGATGAAAGGATCCAGGGGCATGAAGAGGATGGTATGCGGGCAGCGTTCACTCCTTGCCTTCATGGTTGACGTGCTTGCGGGTGATGACGCCTTGATGAGCCTCCTTTTGATCTTACGACTCCTCACAGACACGAAGCTGTCGCCCAATGAGTCGTCACCGTAGACTGAGTAGATGTCTGTGCCTTCACTTGAGCTGCACCAAGAACTTCGTTTTCTTGCGGAACCTACGAATGTTAAGCTTAGCCAGATGGGCTGGCAGTCGGCTTTTCGTCCATGGGCACGAGCGCAGGAGCATTGCTTGAGTCGTCGCTGGTGTTAGACAATGAGCCTGGAGCTGTAGAAGAGCTTGAGGTCACCAAAACTTGGCCCCGTTGGCCTGTAGAAGTCGCCGCTACTATCGCCACAAGGCGGGATGCGAAGAGCGCCCCAGGTATAGTAGGAAACATAACAAAAACAGGTAGTAGCGACAAACGCGTTCAATCATTAAGTAACTTCGAATGCTCCAATGTGGTGGCCCATTGAAGAATCCTTGGTGGTTGAAATTTCTGGAGCCCTTCACTACAGCGTATCTCATGATCATATGGCAGTTTTAGGACGTTAACTTTTGCATATAAATCAAATTGTTCGGGCTTCATTTCACGCAGATAGTACCTACCTTACGTTATGATGATGATGATGATGATGATTAGGGACAAGACTAGCTTGCGTAGTATATGGCCGTCTCGATATGCCTTACGATGCATTTCGTAGGATTCAGTACAACCGACAACCAAGAGGGCGTAGATGCATAGACCTCGTCTTTGCTTCTTCAGGCTGAATCAGATACGACAAAGCAGTAATAAAAAAAGACCAAAATGAAATGCACAACTCAGCACATCATATCATTTATGACCAATAACACTTTATGAAACTGCACGCCGCTTTTTCACTCATTTACATGCGTGAGCGGTAAATGTCACGGCGGATTTACTGCAACACGAACGATCCTACTGCTTCGCCCCCTCATCATCCTTGACTTCGTGAATATACCTTGATTTTCGCCCATACCACTGCTTTGAAAAATAGTCTTTCCCAAGGACTATATAGAGAGATAGGTTGGTTTAACTTAGAAAAGGAAGGAGAAGCCAGCTTGAGCAATAGCTTGCTCTAACCTGCTACTTACACTGAAGAGGGAAAATGGGAGGGAAAATAGTAATGAATGACGATGGTGAGATAGAGAGGTGGGTGTTTGCAATCCTGTCTAGCTTAGGGAATTTCCTATAGCTGCGACTACAATCCAGTTGTTTTAGACGGGCTATAACCGCTCTTATCACCACAGTAGCAGTGTTGGGTTTCAGGCCAAGGCCCAAGGACTTGAACAAATAACTGCTTTTATGTCCTAAGATATTAAAAAACGGCATCTTTCTCTTTTGATTGTTTAGTTCTGAATGATTATCAGTGTGACGTGTGTTGGCAGTGCCGGAGGGAATCCTTTGTAAATTTCTGTCACGCATGAGTGTTTTGTTCACTCTTCATGTATCATTTTACCACTATTCAGTGCTGATTAGGTGCAGTGACATCGTACAACTTTCTATTTTGTTGTCCCTCCTGCTTGGCCTTAAGTACAGGACTGCCTAACCTGTGAATAAATACCTAAAAATAAATAAATATTATTATTAATATTCTTTGTGGTTTAAAGAGCCTCAGATCAGCTCGTGCTTTTAAGTTTGTAAGATGTTACAAATACTACAACTTGCAAGTTATGGGGTGGAGTGTTTTGCGCGATAACAATAAATACATTTGTGTTACACCTACCTGGTTCTCTTGTGTTGTTGCGAACCTTCTTTGCGTCTATCTCAATATCATGATGTGTAGCGTTTTGCAAACTGCTATCGCAATTCTATATTCAAACACAATGTTAGAACTCGTACAAGGCCAAGCTAAGAGCAGAAGCAACACGCGCGCTAAACAGCAACTGAACTTTATTTCGTTGCGACGCTAGGAAGAAAAGTCACATGGTTTCTCGTGCATGTACCTTTGGCAGTGCGTACGAAGACACCGTTACATAGCGCTGCCTAACACATGCAGTCGTCACGGCTCAAGTTGAACAGCAACAACATAGAGAGTTGCAAGTGAAGTTTATTCGTATGCTGATACGTTTTCCTTTCTCCATAACTTAACGGATAAAAAATTCGCCAAATCCCATGTACCTTGGAAATCGATGTTATGCGATGCTTGCGGATGTAACGTGCCAGTTTTATTTTTTTCGTTGAGCGAAACGTTATGAAGCTAGTGTCAATAAAATCATCTAAACTAAACAGCTAATGTCACGCACATACATACGATTAACATCCGCATATGTTTTACATAACCAGTTGTTTACGTAAGATTAGCAGCAGGGATATTAGAAACACCAGAAGTGTTAAGCTGAATTGAAGTGCTAGTACTCGCGAGGATGGTAGCCCTCGACACTGCTAAATGATTCAACTTCAGTGGATTGCGCGCCACTACAATGAACGTTAAGCTGACGTGACGGCTGTAACGTAGGAGTACATGTGTGATGTTTAGAAAAGTGCAAAGCCAGCACTGTAACCACAGTGGACGTTTCAAAAACAGTAGGGTCTACTTGTAAAGTAGTTGCGATATGTTGCATGGCTTTGTGGTCGAATAATTGATTGCCACACAGAATGCTTGGGCTCAATTTTGGCTGGAACCTTGACAATTTTACTGTTTTTATTCGTCGGGTCAGCGCTACCGATGACAGCTTTTTCTTAATGCTCACGTCTCAAAATTACTCGTTCTCGGTTCATTCTCGATTCTGTCTAATATCGACATTCTCTGAAACATACCCGCATATAATTCTGACGAATATGTTGGTGATGGTACAAATAATGCATCAATCGCGTCGAGTACGTCATCGCACCCTTCTCTATACGAGTGGCACATACCCGATCCGAGTATATGCCACTCGTCTGGGATAGGGTCCGATAATTTATGGGACGGGGTTACGACATTATTCATGTCAAAACCAACTGTTCATAATCGTCAGACCATCTTACCCTCCTACACGAATATTCATTCACTTCGAGTGAAGGGGTGATAACGTGTGCACCCAGACGTAGGCGGCTAGATAGATAGATAGATAGATAGATAGATAGATAGATAGATAAATAGATAGATAGATAGATGCTCAAAGATCATGCAGTACACAAAGAAACGCTTCGCATTTATTATGAAAACATGGTGCATACTCTTGGAGTGCTAGTTGCAGCATCTGACACTATGCACATCACAGTCACATATTTCAGTTTCCTTACTCACGAAGAGTGTCATGGTGGCCTACCTCAACTGCTTAACCCCTTCCTGGAATTCTGAAAGAACTGATAGAACAATACTATTTCAATTTGGGCATTTGAATGCGCGCGTCGTAAAACTCCGAAAATCATTTATAGGTGCTTATTTCGCAAGACACCCAAAACATTTTTAATAGGCAAAGCGTTGCCTTCACTGCACTACGCCGCAAAAAAGCGACCTAACGCTGTCAGCCTACATTGCACAAAATATGTCTGGAACGTACAGAAAAAAAGAACACGAATTAGCTAGTGCATGAAAATTATGATGAAAATAAATCAATGGGCATGCTGGTAAGGGGAAGGGGATTAGCTCACACATAACGTTGTGGAATGATAGCTATACACCGACAGGCGGTCATCGTCCGAATGCGATGCTTCAGAAAACTGCTCCTTTGTGCAGTCGCTGCCACATTCAAAGAACGACTCGAACTCTTCATTAAAAAACTGCAGCAAAGATAATTTCTTCCGTTTCTTTATCTGATCGAAGCTGTTGCCGGCTCACGTGCTCCACTGACGCACAAAAGACGATGAATGCCAGTAACTGTAATCAAGCTGTTTCCCGACTAAATGCCTCTTTTGAGATGTTCATAACAAACCTTTTATTGCGCCAAATAATCTAGCCTGAGAGGACACAAGAAAATTAGTCAGTGTTTGGAAAGTGCGGCACCCCAATACACTACATTTAGCACGAATGAGCCCAACTCGTTTTCAGTAGGAGCGAGACAAACACCATCTCTCCATCTCTATTTCGTTTTAATGCCTTCAGTGCAGAGTATCACTATGCAATGGCCGTAGTCGGTAAGCCTTAGTTCTGGAAGAAATCGTTATGGGACGCTACCTAAAGGGTGCACCGGCTGCTTGCGTCACACATGCGTTCGAGAGCTTTACCGAGGAGATGCCGTAAGTAGGCTCTGCCTCTCTAATATCGTGCGTCTGTCAATTTTGTTCGTACGTGCACCTTCGTTGTGGTTCGAAGCTATGCCGCCCGTGACTAACAGCGCTCGTGTGGCGCCTCTTATTGGTTACGCATATGTCAGCGTCGCAGTGACACGTGCCCATTGTTTGCCCGCTAGCGCCATGAACGTAGACGTGATAACCAAAAACAGTTCGGCTGGCTCCACGTACCTAGGGAATCAATGTCAAGGGAAGCATGCAGATGGAAGGTGGTTTTGTAATTTATTGAGTGAAACGTTACAAATGTCTCTAAAGATATGCACAAACCCTTGCACAGAAATGCGTTAAACAATCGCATATGTCTTATATAACCAGATGTTTACAATTGCATTGCGATGCCAACCGCAACATGAATATTAGCAACGCCAGAAGCAGCAAGCAGATATGAAGCACTGGTGGTCGCGAGAATGGCAGCCCTGGCCCTGCTACATATATCAACTTCAGGAGAAGACACATAAGTACAATTGACGTTCACCCGACTTGACAGTTACATCATAGAAGTACACATTGTCACGGGTCGTAATGGCGATGAGGGGCGCATACTGTAGGTCGAAGGTCAAGCTGTTTATTTAATTTAAACATGTGGCACGTAACGAAAAATCAGGGGCCGAATTCACAAAGCTTTCTCCTTGGCTACGCATTTTCTTAGCCAAAAATTCTCTTATCTGGAGGAATTACTATAGCGCGGGTATGAATTTAACTTATTCGGCACTTAAGAGGGCAAGAAGGACACACGATAGCCGATGAAACGACAAGGAAAGAAAGAAGTGTGTGCCGATAATATCAAGGTAGCACGCAAAGCGTCTAGCATCGAGAGTATACGATGATAGCCAATGATTTGCTGCATCTAAGTTTCAGTTCCGCGAGCGTCTGCTACAGCGCTTACGGGATGCCGTGTACGTTGTAATAGACGTTTTGGTGGGCTGTGCAAAGCCAAGCACTCCCCTTTAATCAACGACTGTAGCTAAACAAAATAATTGCTCGATGGCCTTAAGCCACCGAGCAATCCATGCACTATCTCACCAAGTACAAGTAAACAACACTCCAGGTGCACCACATAAATGAAACCACACATAAATTGATGCATGCAATGTTTGAAAATGTGCCTCGAATGTCTTCCCCTATTTAACGCGACCAGTTACCTTACATTTCATTGAAGCTGCGCTGCTACTTAACTAATTCGGTGCAATCTAGCACGGTATAGTGGTGAAGGTAAGGGTGTTTTGTACCTATAGTCAAAGGTAGCCTTTGTTACAATATTCTTAATACAAGGCACATGAGCGACTTTGGTGCCTGCAGACGAATTGTGCGGAAATTGATAACAGCAGTAATCAAATGAAATTGTGAGCGCAATTTCGCTGGTTCCATGCACCGCAGCATTTTTATAAAACCGGAATGCGAGAACGTGCATACGCTTACGCTTAGGTATATGTCTACGTAAAATGAGGGAGACTCGTCGGGAGGTGTTTCAGTGCTAATGCTTTTCACAGAACATGGTGCAAATATTTTGTCCAGCGTTGTTTGAGTGCGCAAACAAAGGAAGGGACGTGTATACGAGTCTTGAGGTCGAGAAACGTTATCATACGTGCGAAAAGAATGAAGAGAGAGAGAGAGAGAGAATCTCGTTTTGGCTTCGCGAAAGCTGGAAATTGATAGATAACAAAGACAATTTTCTGGCCCAGCAGACGTCAGCGAAAGTCTCCGCAAAGCAGCGTCAGATGCTCGGAGAGCATAAAAAAAGTGGAGTACGCGTTATATGGGAGTGACAGCCACTCAGAAAGCGAGATGAAGTGTGACTGCCCTTAGATGTGAGAATCAATGCTAATTAGGAGAGTTGAGTTAATGAGCCAAGACTTTCCTAAATAACGATAATGGAAGCAAACTGAGCATTCATCTAGTGAAAGTGACACTAGTGACAGTGAACTCATAATAGTTGATTAGCGTTGTCACAGGCCGATATATATTTTTATTTTCTTATTTATACTTTGCAAACTATGAGAAGGTAGCCTACGTTAGAGCCGGCTATCCCAACGTCATGACAGTAATGTACAAGAATAAATAGCGCACGGTTATACAGTCACACGTGGCGGTTTCTATCTTCTAGTAACCTTGGGCAAACGCATTCTAACTATTTTTTTATTTTGACAAAGTTTCACCGGACGTTTTTGCATTTGGCTTCATTCGAAGGAATGACGATATATCAGCAATAGGGTGAATGCAAGCACTGCTGCAGTGGACGAATGGTTACAGCGCTCAACTACAATCTAGGAGGTACTTGGTTCGATTCGCAGAATCACTGAGCACTTTTTTTTTCAAGAGGTTGCCCGGCCTGACATTATGCGTGGTGGCGGGTACTAACTTTTTGAGAAGTAGGCTTTCGCACTTGCTTCTTTTGCTCCCCTATTGACCCAAAAGCGCTGTACTGTGCTCCTTCAAAAATTAAACAATTCAGGGTTCATAATTTTCTCCTCCATCCTGTCTTATTGCAAAAGTGTCCAGTGCTGAAATACTAATATCATACCCGGTATATTACTTTTCACGTGTTTGGATATTCGACCAGCAATCAGTCTTCACGATGTTTCGAAGAAAATGTACACATGCAGTGAGCTAACTGCTTGTAGCCAAGTTGACTGCCTTTGTAGGGACACGCTTTCATGCTAATTTGGTGGGCATCATCACATGCAGCAAGACCAAAGAGCACGGACAGTTAGAGCTGACGCAAACAGAGTGATTAGTTGGTGTCTTGTCTTCCGCTATTTTGTCATGCTGCACGCTTCAGTGTAATGTCGCTGTCAATGGTTCAAATTAACTATAGCAGTTAATCGAGTTCTGCTGAGAGGGTCCCCTATTGTCCAGAATGGAACAGAACAATAGCAATTGGATTTGTGTGATAAAGAGATACCCTGCTTTTGGTTACTAGAATAAATTTCTAAACTGAAGTTTATTTTTTATTAACAACAGTTCCAGTGCAGATGAAAGGTGCATGGATGAAATTCGTGCATTCAGCTTGACTAGGTTTGTGACCTTAATTGTAATTGCGAACCTGTATCACAGTATGCATAAATATCACACACATATACAACCACGGGTGATAGCTTGCTTATTCTGATTAAAATTGGCAGGTTGAAATCGACATATTCAACAAACGCAATGTGTATGAGATATGCCATGTAGAGTAGCTATGCTCTAAACTAATATGCGCAGGATCGTTCCATTTTACCCAATTTCTTGCCCATGACTGTAGGTTGGTAAATGAAACAAATTCTTCGAACACACATATTCTGTGTAAGGTTATATTTTTTTTATGCAGTACAAAACAAATTGAAATGTATAATGGCTCAAAAGAGAAATACCTAGAAATAAATTCAGCCAAATCATTACCGAACTTACAAATGATAAACGGATTCTCATTTAAAAGATACATACATACATACATACATACATACATATACGCACACACACACATATACATATGTACACCCATACATACATACACTCAGGTGTAAATATTAAAATGAATGGCTATAAAACAACACTTCTAATACACTCATTTTGAATATACTACAGAAAGTAACTTACCAGAGAAATCCACCGGCACTGTTATGTCTGAACACGGTGTTTCTCGAACCATCTCGCAAAAGCTTGATGCATAGTTTTCCGCTGCTGCCCAGTGACAAGCAGTTTTTATAAAAAACACAAGAATAAAGCCCTTGACAATGTCATGCTAAAGAAAAGGGCTGTGCATCAATATTTTGTACATGTCTGCAATATCACTCTGTTTATTTACATAGCTTGGCTCATTCAGAACCCACTAACAAAGCATGTTAGGACACTTGGGCTGAAAGTTGGCACAGCGCGAGTAAATTTAGACAATACATGAATAATACAATTATAAGCTACTAAGCTCCTTGGTGCAAACAGTGTTTATATTGACAGCTATAGGTGCCATTTTGTTTCCCCAAAGCACTTCTCAAAAGTAGAATCAACTTTATTTAGCTAAATGTTTCTATTCTGGCGCGTCGTGGTGGCTCAACGGTGGAAGTGACTTTTTCGGTCAAGAAAACAAAGACCAATTATTTTTCCAGTTCGTGAATTCACCCCATGCTAACATTGAGGCAGCTGGTAAGAGTGCTTTTGGAGAGAGGAAACCACCACATTCCCACCAGTTGTGGCCTTGGGTAGCTACTTCACTTGGACAAAAGTGATGAAAAACACTCCTCAAGAAGACTTCAAAGTTTGCACATCAACACAGTTCCCATACAGCTGTCTATTAGTCTACTTGAAAAATATTGAGTTTACTGGTGGGCAAAGATTGTACACTATGTGAGGTGATGCTCCAGTGCACTGCATGTATGTCTTGCTGCTGGTCTCAACTGCGATGTTGCTCAGCACATATGCGTAAAATAACAACTAATACTATGCCACTGCAAAATAATTATGTGTCATTTGCATGAAACAGGGACTACAATAAAAGAACATAACAACATTTGCCTTCACAAAGTTCAAAAAATGCAAATAAATTTCCACATTTTTCACAGTTCATCTGAGGATAGTAATAATGGTTGTAAACACATTCTTACTTCCACTAACAAACTATTTCAAAATGCCAGATTCAATATTAGAGTATACCAGCCTTTGTAGGGCTAAACAATTGTACAGGCACCTAGAAAACACACGTGAATGCATGCTATAGCTACATATAAAAATAAATACTTTTATTTCTAGTCTGAGTAGAGCTGCATAGAGGATAAGTCACTTGCATTACATTATGAACAAACCTATCCGAGCAAAGTATACATTTAAAATGTTACACTTACACAGTAGATAAGTGGACTGTTGAAGGATGGACAGGCAGTGGGATAATACCCAAGCACTAAAATCTACTGTTAAGATATACTAGGAGTAGTGATGATCCTGTTCTTTTCAAATAAAATAATCCACATAGATTCACTTCCCAGAGCTTACACACTCCTGGCATCATTGGTGCAATACGAATGAGTGTACACTGAAGGATTACATCGACTAAGTACATGATTACTGCATCCATGGCTTTACTTCTTGTACTACAAAAATGCAAACACAGTTATCATTGGCGACCATGGATGCTGTGATTTCTGGCATGTAAATGTAGAAGCACGCAGGCACTTAACACACAGGTTAAAAACTTCAGCTCAAAAATATTTGCCCACTAACACTACAGCAGCCTCTAAATTAGTGTCATAGTTTGGTATCTTCCATGCAAAATTTAAATAATTTCGAATGCAAGCAAATGAACTGCTGAATAATGCACTACTAAGAAGTTAAGCAGCAGCTGCTCCTGACATCACAATGTGCTCTTTCTGCTGTTGTAAACTTTGAGCAGGAGAACAGTCACTGGCAGTCCCTTTATACTTGTTGGTCTTCTGTGCTCTGTTCTTGATACACAGTGCATGACCGTGGAGCACCGAATCCCTTGTTACTGCTGGAACTTTGAAAAATACAGATCATTGTTACAACCATGCTACATGCAAGAGTGTATAGTTGTCAATTATGTGCTCATATTTACAGATATTGTATTTTCAGAAGCCAATGACAAGCCTCAACACATACACACACACAAACAGTGAAGACTGAAAATATATTTAATGTGATACAAGAGCAAAACTACAATGTTATAGATGAAGGCATGAAACTTCCGCAAGACATAAAAAGCCAATAAAGTTTCTTCTACTTTGACTTTACACTAGGTGCGAGAAGCAGACCACAAATAAGTTCACTAAGAAACACAAGTAAGACTGCATTACAACACAACAACCAATGTTCATAACTTTAAGGCTGTCTAACATAGCAAGCTCACCGTACTGCGTATAAGAGCAAATGGCCAGTCTAGAAGACACAAAGAACTTGTGGATTATGAGTGTGCTTGTTGCTGACATCCATTATTCTAAATGAAGAAACCTTTGAAAAATGCACTTCATCAGGGGAAATAATCATACGCAACAAACACAACGGGCTCCTACAGGTGCCACCAACACTCACCATCATTGTTGATACCAGTGTCTTGCCGGATGGATGTGCTGCGTCCTGCACAGAACACCAAAGGAGCGCTCCATGACTTGGATTGCATGTGTGCTAGCTGCATCGCTCTGCTGCTGAAATAGGCTAGCCACAGACAGAGAAATGAGAAGCCATGGCTTTGAAACACACTGAACGTCACCTTTAGAGATCAATAATGCATACTTAGGTCAGGTACAATTTGTAGAAAAATATATACCACTACGCAATCATGGTGAACATGTTCGGCTAAAACACAAGCAACAGCACTGAGAGAGAAAACGCTACATTAGGTAAAAGATGCAGTTACTGGCCCTATGTCATCTGAGGCTTCTTCAATAGGTCTTTCTCCTTGCAAGCTGTGAACAGCCAGGCAATTTTCACCCACTTGCTATTTCCTTCCAGAGCACTTGATCCACAGAGGGAGTCACAAGCTTGAGAGCTCAATAAGGAATCAAAGTATTTGTGCTCGTTTCAAAGCACAAGCTTTTGAGTCTCAGATTATTGGAGTTTTATTCATAAGCTGCAGGCTTTCAGCTTTCAACATTCTCAATTATCTTGCTATTTATTTCAATAAATGTTGAATAAGAATTATGTGTAATAATAATACAGGTATCCACAGCAAGCAACCATGCTTAGGTTTTCAATTTGTGCGCAGTAAGTGGTGTTCACTTAATCGTATGTATTAAAGAAAAACTAACCTTTCAGCCAGCCGTTAGGCAGTTTTGTGCCCTCGAAGCTCCCAAGCAGATCGCAGTCCTTCCAGATGAGGCTGCCATGCATGCTTCCACGCCACATCCGCTGAATGATAACAGTCCCAGCAGTGACATAGGATTGCATAGTTAGAGAGAACGTGTCCTTCCTATTTTTGTATAGGTGCTCCAAGTAATGATGAGGACTGATGTGCCAGAATGTGCAACCGATGCATCACAGGACCTTAACAAACCAATCTCTGCGATCTGTGAAGAGCCACAAACGAGATATTAAAAACAATCATTAAAAGCAGTCACTTCTAATACTTATTTGAAGAAGCTATCACTTCGTTAAAGTGACCAAAATCTGCTATAATCACTTTGAAATAAACTGAAGCCTCATGTAAAATTTACGTACCGCAATATATATGTCCTACTGAAGTATAGTACTACCACAGTGGTAATCGTCTATAGAACTAATTTTTCAAAATAACATAAATTTTTTAAGTGCAACCTGGCTCCTGAAAAATAAATTCACATTAACTTTCCAACTATCAATATGGTCAATCGACAGGCCCAACCTCATAATCAATCAAAAGGTCACTTGTATCAAATCACAAAAAACTTTTTATGTATTTGCTTCATAATATATGCATGTATATAACAGTAGTAGTAAATTTTTTATGCTTCAACTTACCATAGAGAAACATTACATCTGATAAGCTTAAAAACTTGCACACGTTATAGAACTGCGTGAATTATAGAACCGGTGAAATTTAGTTCTGCTAGGTGAACTCACCGATGGCAGCACTTAGTAGCCGTCGGTGTCATGAGGAGCCAAGTACGGCCAACAGGCAAAGGGCATCTGCAGACTGGACGCTGCCAATGACAGCAATGAAGGGCTGGCCAGGCGTGCACGTCCATTGATAAAGTGTAAAAACTGGCCATGACCGGCTGTTGTCAAGGCTCTAGTGCCGTGCAAAACGATGGCCAGACGAACTCGGAAACCTGTAGTTAGGCGATATTGGCCTACAACTTCATCCAAAGAAAGGCACTGGTGAAATATTTGCTTTTTCTGGGGGCCGGAGGGAAGCTTGACGTTCACGGGCTCTCGCTGCCACATAGAACTCTCAAGTTGTTACCGAGAAACAGTCTAGGCCCGCTTCCAAAGTAACACGATCCACAACAGAATGTAGCATCTCGCAGCTTTGATTGATCACATCACAGCGCTAGGTCTGGCGGCCGGAGGGAAGCTTGACGTTCACGGGCTCTCGCTGCCACATAGAACTCTCAAGTTGTTACCGAAGAACAGTCTAGGCGCGCTTCCAAAGTAACACGATCCACCACAGAATGTAGCATCTCGCAGTTTTGGTTGATCACATCACAGCGCTAGGACTATGGTTAGCACAAAAAGGAGAAGTGACGACTTAACAAACAAAAGTGCCAAGCTGCCCCACCACAACTTCGCAGGGCAAAACAGTTATCAACGCTGTCTTTGAATTTTCGGTCACACGAGCACAGCTTGTTCACAAGTCTTGGAACGTCAACACAGCACCACTGTTCACAACGAACATCGTTTCACTCCCGAACAGTACATTGCTCTCAAGTAAATAGAAGCGTACGGGCTAACTAGTGGTGAAGCAAGAACCGAGCGCGTAGTTCATTCGTTTCCGTACGTATTTGGGGTCACTCAAGTAACGTGTCAAACGCTGTCAATCCAAAATGTCGCACAGCACCCAACTGAGAGACTGGAAAGTCAAGCAAACGAACTGTTACCGGCACACAAACACACATTGCAGGCTTCTAGAGTGCTAGTGTCCGTCGATACATCGACGCTGATCCCCGCTTGATAACCACACCGACGCACAGGCTTCGCTGCGCTTCACCGTACACCATTGCACTGCCACAGCTTTCCGCACTGCTTACACGCACCGAAAGAGCTGCTGTAATCACAACACATCTGGTCAAACGCTGAAGTAACTCGTGCGAGAAGCGTTTGCTGAAAGGCGCACCAACCGATATTCTGTTTACGACGCCATGTTGTTTTCGACAACTGCGCAGCACATAAGAGAGCTCTTAGAAAGTACTTGCACTATTTTCACGGCGTGAAAAATTTTCTCTTATGTGCGAGGGGGGTGATATGACGAACAGGACAGGCGTGCCAGATAAAAGAAGGGTTTGGGCAACGTCACGGAGTGAGCTGATGTAGAGGGTATTGCTTCACAACCAATCACAAGCTGTGCCTGTCGGCCAAGCCGTCGTCTGCTCGCGTTTGTCGTCTGCTTCGATCAGAGCATGTGACAGGGGATTCGCCTTCGCAACGCTAATATTCTCCGGCCAAGTGATCGCTGCGTCACACAAAATTTATGTCAGTGGCTCGCTCTACCTTTGAATGATGTTCGTGCGCCAAGTTAAATGGCTGGTAATTGACGCAGGGATGAATTCAGCCAAGGTTTGCTCCAGAATAGTGAGGGTTTGCATATTTTTGGTGTCATACAAAGTTACTAGGGTCATTTCATTCCGATTGTTTGCCATATTATCACGGTCCATATCGGTGTCTGAACAGTAAAGGTGAAGATGCATGATTTGTTTGTAATTCCATGCGTAATCACACGCACCCCTAATACGCTTTGGTTTACAAAGTACGCTTTGTTCCAGATCGTTCCAAAGTGTATCGACAGCTGTATTTCAGAGATCGCAACCATTGGACAGTTAGAGCCAATGAAAGTACACTAGAGCACAAACTTTATGAGCCACTCACTGAAAACTTCCTCTCATTTTTATTTCCAATAGCGTGCAAAGAATGTGCTCCCATTAACCTCTTTGGTGGTAATTTCCTCCAATGAGGCAAGGATCTCGAGTCGCACCTTTAATTGGATGACATGGGGCGCAACACAACAACATAACAAATAAGGTTGATCGTATGCCATGCCGCGTTCGAATGCACCGACCATTCAAGTATCACATTGGTTTTCATCCAACCACAAATTTTTACATTCGTAGTTTTATGCCATTGACGCCCAATAGAATTTTCCAATTACTGCGACTTCGAAGTTATTGGACGATGAAGGTTGTCAACACCATCCACTGCGTACAAGGGAAACAACACGCGAAGCTCAAAGCGCCGAAAGAAATAAAAACGCACCAGCAGTCATCAGGCAGCCCTTAATGGGCGTGAATTAACTCAAAACCAGCCAGGGCACCAAAGTATACCGCCGCGGCAGCAGGTTCTAAGTAGCCACATTGTTCCTAAGAGTGGTCCGGACCACTCTTAGGATTTTCTCTCTGCCATGCTGTTTTTACGCACAATTTCGCTTCGTGAATCCACTTACGAGCACTTTTCGGTGACGTAAGCAAATGTAGCAACTGCATCACCATCGCTGACATGTTCCCGGGCAGTCACAGCGCGCTTTATTTGCAGCAGCCGATGTGACAACGATGGCCTCTTACGACGTTTTTTCGTTTCGTGAATCGAGTTACGCAAAATTTCTCTTGCGCAAAAATGTTTTCGTAAGTGTGTTTTGTGAATCCGGCCCCAGATTAGAGCGATACTCCCTGAAACTGATAGCAGAAAACACAGCTTCGGCCGTCGATCTCTGAGAGGTGGCGAAGCCCGTCTGCATTTATACATGTGCCGTCGAATATTCCAGTGCTATCGCTGCCCAGGCAGCACGCAACGTGTGGGTAATGTTGGTGTTAGGGTGGATTTGAGTGGTGAAAGGTGGGACCAGTGTTACCGGTGTGGTGCTGATATCAGACGAGCCGTTGAGTTACGCCGGCAACGTTGGGCCGGCTTAGCCGCCTTTCATTCGCTTTTGGATTGATTGATTTGTGGGGTTTAACGTCCCAAAACCACCATTTGATTATGAGAGACGCCGTAGTGGAGGGCTTCGGAAATTTTGACCACCTGGGGTTCTTTAACGTGCACCCAAATCTGAGTACACGGGCCTACAACATTTCCGCCTCCATCGGAAATGCAGCCGCCGCAGCCGGGAATCGAACCCGCGACCTGCGGGTCAGCGGCCGAGTACCTTAGCCACTAGACCACCACGGCGGGGCCATTCGCTTTTGGACTTTTACCGGCATTATTGGACCAAGTTTGGTGCTGTTCTGCCATACCTTCGCCAATATGGGCTTATTATCCGATGGCTTTCCCTGGCAACATAGGACGGAGTTAGCCGCCGTTCCACCGTACTTTCGCTGGTATGGGCTTAGTCGATGGCTTTATTCGGTGGCATTGTGCTGAGTTTGCCACCATTATCCCGGCATATTGGGATGATATCGGCTTAGTCTACAGCTTTCAGCGGCAATATTGGGCCGAGTTTGCCGCCGTCACACCGTCGCCTGCTAACATCGAGATAACTGATAGCATTCCTTGGCAACACTTGGCCAAGTTTGCCACCTCTCTGCCGTCCTTTTCCCGATATCGCTTAGCCAATAATTTTCGGTGCGAACATTTGATCTGGCTTAAAACTGATTGATTGATTCGTGGGGTTTAACGTCTCAAAACCACCACATGATTATGAGAAGGGCTGTAGGAAAGGGCTCCAGAATCTTCGACCACCTGGTGGATCTAGCTTACAGTCATTCTGGCGTGTTCACGGATGACCGTGTGCAAGAATTGTCAGCTCAAGGCTTTCAAAACCAGTATTATGCCTTTTTTTGTTCGGTTCCCACTCCAATGTTGGCTGAATCGCTTGTTGAATTTGATCGGCTATGCTGAGACCAGTTCTGGTTTTCCTTTACTCAGTTATATTGCCTTCTCGAAAACTTCAGAAGCCTTCACCAACAACACAGGTACGATTTCTATGGATCAAATGGTGCAAGCCATCCGGAATTACAGTTAATAGGATGCGATCGAGACGGGCATTACTACCATTCTGCTCATTAATCTACGTACGTATCGATCAGACGTCGAGCATTCTCTGTACGCGTTTCATTGCCAGAACATCACGTTTGCGTGCCTCATAATAGTTTTGTTACCCGTACTTGTGGTCTAGTGGTTATGGTGTTTGACTGCTGAATTGCAGATCACACTATCGAACCCTGGTTGGGGTGACCATAATTCTGATGAAGGACAAAGTGAGACCCGTGTACTTAGAGTTAGCTGTAGGTTGCACAACCTCAGGTTAAATTTCAGGAGCACTCTACTGTACGTCGCATGTGATGAGCGTAAGGTAGTTTTGGGTAGGTAAACTCCCAAAATTATGAACAAAACTATTCATCACTATCAGTAGGACTAGATAATACAAAGGTTCTTGCATTGGTCGGTCAACATCGCTACTATATCCTGCTTCAACATTCACCTAATTATTTTTGCAAGAATGTTTCAGTCAAAAGTTTTATGTGAATACTAACTAAACCTTTCATCTCATTTATAGCACTTTATCCGTCACATCATTTTAGATGCTGATTGTGTGGCACGAGTGTTCTTAGATTTTTCAGACAACAAAGTGAAATCCGTCTTCACTTTTACTTTACTTCAACGTACCTTACAGGCCTCAGGGGAGGGGGCATTGAGTACGGAGGGCAATACACAAGATACATTGTAATACATATGAAATTAGGAAATTTATGAAAGAAAACAAAAAACAGTAAAATATAAATAGAAAGCATTAGAGTTAAATATGTGCATGTAAAGAAGACACACGCCTGCGAGCATTGAATGGAAGGGTGCGTTTCTTGGACATAAGAAACGGAGAGGTTACAAGGCACAGGTCACGTACATAGCTGTGACATTCTTAAAACGAGTTCATATTTTAGAAAAAAAAGAACTAATACCATGCAAAATAAAAAAAACGACACATTCCTTACTGGCAATAAAGCGGTTGCATTTCCTGCACAAAGAAAAAGAAATGAGGGATGAAGTGGCATAACTACCAGCCATAATAGCTTATCTGACGTAACATAAAAACATTGCTATGATGATAGTATAGGGTAAAAAGTTGCCAAAATGTATCTTTGCGCTATGCTAAGTGAAGTTTGTGAAGTAACTAGGTCGCATATGACGGAATGTATTATGGTTTGTCTCGGCAGCAATGTGATCAGGCGAACTATTACAACGAAGAGTGACACGTGGTAGCAGGGACTTGTTGAACGCCTTTGTTGAGCCGTATATAAGGAAAAACCTAAGATCATTGTGTAGTCTACGTTAAGTGAGATATGGTTTGTGCAGACCAATAACGGTGGTTCGGGAGGAGTGGGTAATTTTATGAAAGATTGTCATCAAAGAAATATAATGAGGATTGTTCAAGAGCAGAAGTGAAAGCTATTTGATATGTGATATACTGGAATGGTGAGTGCAGTTAATGCCAGTGAAGTGGCTTGCCCTATTCAGGACTCTTTTCAGTATATCAATCAGGTATTTTCGATGGGGACACAAAATTGAACAGGCATATTCCAGTTGAGGGAAACCAGAGCCAAGTAAGATACTTTGCGAATTCTTGACAGTGCAGCCTTCGAGTTACTTCTGGGAAAACCTTGTGATCTAGAAGCTTTGGCAGAGACTGCCCTATTGTGGTCGAACCACTGTAGAGTAGGTGCCAGTTTAACACAAAAGTAAATACATTGCGTTGGAATCGTATGAAGAGACTGATTATTGCGGTATAAAAATTTGGATCTGCTGGATTTACGTGTGAACAACAGAACTTCGCATTTTGAGAGATTTAAAGTCATGAGCCTTGTAATAAACACGCCAATAATTACGTGGAGGTCATTTTGGAGCAACAGGTGCTATATAAAGTTTTTTATTGGACGGTAAATAATGCAGTCACCAACGAATACCTCATGCAAGAACAGACAAGTTGCGGAAATTCATTGATGATTATCAGGTAAAGTAATGGTGCGAGTACCCAGTTTTGTGGTACACTTGAAGAGAAATAAGTTAGGAAAGAAGAAAATTGTGGACTGTTATGCATTGCTGATACTTAGATAGGAAGTTGCGAAGCCATAATATTGTACGGGAGTGTAATTTAAACGTGAAAGGTTTCAATATTAGGTTGGTTGGTTGCGAAACATTATTGAGGTCCTGCAAGGCGCGTGAGCGCGCAGCGGGCGACTCCCACGTCGGGACCGTTAGGCCAAGCCTATCGGCCGCTCCGCGGGCCTGCTGGATGGCCCAAAGTTGGTCGGCCAGGAGGGAGCTGCGTAGGGCCGCCTCCCACCTGACCGATGTAGTGTTGGGGTTAGTGTACATTGCCTTGCAATCCCAGAGCATGTGCGCCAGCGTGGATACATCCCCGCATTCGGGGCAAGCGTCATTGGGGAACACGTCTGGATAAATAGCGTGAAGGGATCTCAGGTTAGGGCACGTGTCGGTCTGCAGTAGTCTGAGCGTAAGGGCCTGTGACCTATTAGGATTTGGATGAGGGAGTGGATATAGTCTCCGCGTGAGGTAAAAATATTTTGTTATTTAGTTGTACGTGGCAGGCGCGTCCCTGTTTTCCGCAACCCCGTTGGCCCCGAATCGTTGCCCTGAATATGCGCGGTCGGTTAGTGCACGCGCGGCCTCGTGGGCAGACTCGTTGAGGTTGGGGGGAGCGCCTTGGACCTGTACAACATGTGCAGGAAACCAAATCAGTACGTGGTGCTTGATGCCGTCGCGGTCACCACTTTGGAGCACGCGCAGGGCTTTCTTGGAGACTACACCGCGCTCGAAAGCGCAAAGAGCTGACCTAGAGTCACTATAGATGACCTCCCTTTCACCTTCCAGGATGACCAGGGCGATGGCCACTTGCTCGGCAATCGTCGGATCGTCAGTGTGAACCGATGCGCAGTTGGTGATTTGTTGTTTGGAGTCGATGACGACTGCGGAGAAGGCGCGGCTCCCACGGTACGCTGCTGCGTCGACAAAGCTGACGCCGTGCTCCTCACTGTGAATCTGCTTGAGAAGAGTGGCAGCTCTAGCCCGTCGCCTACAACGATTGTGCTCGGGATGGACATTCCTCGGTATGGGGGCCACGGTGATGAGGTCACAAATCTCACGGGGCACCTGTCTCATCTTCTCGTCCACTTCAGCCGGAGAGTGACCAAGCTCTCGGAGTATATGTCTGCCGGTATGGTAGCTCGAAAGGCGCAAGAGTTGGGCCCGCTCCTGCGCTTCGGCAATCTACTCCAACGTGTTGTGTACACCGAGCAGGAGCAGGCGCTCGGTGAGCGTCCTCATCGGAATACCGAGGGCCCGCTTGGTAATCTTTCTGAGCAAGACGTTGATCTTGTCACGCTCGGCACGCTGCCAATTGTGCATGGCCGCAACATATGAAAAGTGGCAGAGCACAAAAGCATTGACCAGGCGGATTAGGTTGTCTTCCTTGAGGCCTTGGTAGCGGTTGGCCACCCGCCGAACCAGCCGAACCACGTTATTCGTTTTGGCGGTGAGCTTGAGTTTAGTCTTGCCGTTGGAACCATTGGACTCGATGGTCATGCCGAGGACCCGAATGGAGTCGACTCTGGGTATTGCGCTGCCATCTCTGGTGTAGAGCTTGATATCACTCTTCGAGATCGGCTGCCAGTTTTTGGGCTTGGGCCCTCGCCTAGTCGGTTGGTAAAGGAGGAGCTCGGACTTGCTTGGGGAGCACCTCAGGCCTGTGGGACGGAGGTAATCTTCCGTAGTGTCTATGGCCTCCTGCAGGGAGCTCTCGACTTGCCCGTCGCTGCCACCTGTGCACCAAATGGTAATATCGTCCGCGTAAATTGTGTGGTTAATGCCTTCGATACGTGAGAGCCTCTTGGACAACCCGACCATGACAAGATTGAACAGGGTGGGCGATATCACTGACCCTTGTGGCGTGCCGCGCGATCCCAGCTCGATCTCCTCGGAGACAAGGTCTCCCACACTGAGGGTGGCTGTCCTACGGGTCAAGAACGATTTGACATATTTGTAGAATCTGACACCAAGGCCGAGCTCAGCAATCAACCGCAACACGAAAGAGTGAGTAACATTGTCGAAGGCTTTCTCTAAGTCGAGGCCGAGAATGGCCCGCATGTCTCGAGTGTTGCAGTCGATGACTTGGTGCTTGAGCAGCTTCATAGCATCTTGCGTCGAAAGCTTGGCCCGAAAACCAATCATGGTGTACGGGTAGAGCCCATTGTCTTCCAGGTACCGAGTCAACCTATTGAGGTCCACGTGCTCGGCTACCTTTCCCACACAGGATGTGAGCAAAATGGGGCGCATGTTGTCCAAGTTAGGTGACCTCCCCGGCTTAGGAATGAGCACGGTGCGTGCGACTTTCCACGGGTCGGGGACCTCGCCGCTCTTCCATGCCTCGTTGATGACCTCGGTGAGGTAGTCGATTGACCGGTCGTCCAGGTTGCGCAGGGTCTTATTAGTTATGCCGTCGGGGCCCGCGGCAGACCTCCCATTGAGCTCGTAAAGCACCCGCCGAACCTCTTCGAGGCATATCTCGGCGTCCAGTTCAGCGTTGGCCGGTCCTGAGTACTCGGGGTACGTTGTTGCGGGGTTCGAGTCGACAGGGAGGTGATTTTGCACCAGCTGCTTCAAAACCTCCTCTTCTGAAGAGGACTGCTTGGCTTCGTGCATGGCTCGCGCTAGTACGTTCCGCTGGTTAGTTTTTGTGTTAGTCTCGCTGAGCAGGTGCTTGAGCAGGTTCCATGTCTTGCCATTACGCATCTGGCCATCTACCGAGTTGCACACCTCGTCCCACTGCTGCTTGGAGAGGACGCGACAGTGCTCCTCGATGGTCTTGTTTAGGTCGGAGATTTTCTTGCGCAACCTGCGATTGAGGCGATGGCCTTTCCAGCGGGCGAGAAGTGACTGCTTGGCCTCGAGCAGGTGGGCAAGGCGGCTATCCATTTTTTCAACCGGAAGGTCAGTACTAATATTCTTCGTGGTACTTATGACGTCCTCTCTGAGCTGGCTAATCCACTCCTGTAGGCTTGGCCTGGTTGCAGGTAGGGGTCGGTCGTTGCGGACTTTGCGAAACTGGTCCCAGTTTGTCCAAGAAAACTCCCGTGCCCTCTTTTGGACCACTAAGAACTGCGTCACCAGGACGTAATGGTCGCTACCTAAGTCAATATTTGAGTTGGCCCACTGTACATCGGGGAGATTCTTGACAAAGGTCAAGTCGGGAGTGGAGTCTCTGCAGGATGAGGTGCCCAACCGAGTTGGAAAGGCCTTGTCGGTGATTAGAGTAAGGTCCATGTCCGTCGCGTTCTGCCACAGTTTCGCGCCCTTGCTGGTATTGTACGGGTAGCCCCAAGTGTGGTGCGGAGCATTAAAATCGCCCGCCACAACCAGAGGGTTGGGACCTGCCAAGTTGACGGCCTTCTTTATGAGGGCCCTGAAGCGCTGCCGTTGGTCCTTAGGGCTACTGTACACGTTGAAAAAAAAGATGCTGCTTCTGTCCGAGCTACGCGGCAGAATCTCGGTCATGACATATTCGGCACTGCTGGTGGCCATATTGAGGTCGTGAGAGATGTGTGTGAGCCTGTTACTGACCAAGGTGCAGACGCCCCGGCCATCAGAATAACGCGAAACGGGCTTGTAACCAGTCAGTGTGACGTTTGGAGTTAATGTTTCCTGAAGCAGGATGACGAGGGGTTTTTCGCTAGAGCATCGAATATACTGCTGCAAGGACGCCTTTTTACTAGGGAAGCCCCTGCAGTTCTATTGCCAAATAAGAAACGTCTAACTTGGCTTGGCCATCTTGGTGCTTTTGTGGGCTGATGCTGCCCTCAGATTGGCTAAGAATAGCGTGGACGATGGGGCCCATAGCGCCGGGCTGGGGTTGTACGACGGCGGTTGAGGTCAGAGCTGGTTTCACTACGCTTTCGAGAAACGACTCTACCTTGGATACTCGGTCATTTTGCGCGGCCAGGGTGATCTGCAGTTGAGCGAAATTCTCCCCGAGCTTATTGATGCTTTCACTGAGCGCGGATAGCGTGTCTCGAAGCTCAGATCTGACTCGAATCGCTACACCTTCCTGTTCGTACGCGACGGCCCTCTTCTTGGGAGCACTTTGACCCTCACTGCTGCTGTTGCCGGCTTTAGTGCTGTGCACCTCCATGGGTAGGGGCATTGTATCGGCGACGCATGCGGCGGCGGGTTGCTGTGGTGGGTTTCTCGCGTTCTTAATCTCGGCAATTTCGGACAAAAGCCTGTTTATGGTTTCCTTCATCGCTGCGTTCTCGCGTTTCAGCTGGGAAATCTCGCGCGCGCTCTCCGCATGCTCTGGGAGTGACCCCGACAGCACCTCAGCTGGCCCTCCTCAGACCGTGTCGGCCCAGGTTATAGAGCCCGACTTCTTGCTTCTCGCTGACACCCCGCTAGGCTGCTATTGACGCCCGGTAGACCTGGATCGAGACCTGGAGCGGCTCCCAGACTTGTAGCGCCGGGCTCCTCCTCGGGACCGGGAGCGGCTCCTGGACCGGGAACGGCCCCTGGAATGGGACCGAGAACGTCGCCAGGAATGGCCCCCGGAACCACGTGACTACTGGAAGTCCTGCCCATCCGTGGGGGGTGATGGTGGTGCCGTGGCTTGGCCTGGATCGGTGGCGCGAGACTTTTCCCAGCGCCTTCGTCGCACGACATACGGGATCTGGAATCTTTGCCTACAGTCCTTGTCAGCCGTGAGGTGTTGCCCACCACACAGCCTGCACTTGGGGGTACACTTGTGTTGTGCGTCAGGATTTGAAGCCCCACAGCCCTGACATATGACGTCGCTTGGGCAGGGACACACATCAGCCCGGTGACCGAGCCGACCACAAGCGTAGCAAATGTCTATTTTCTTGCGATAAAGCGAACATTGCACAAGGGTGGGGCCGTGACATACAAAGTTTGGGACTCTATGACCGTCGAAGGCGACGATTACCGTACCGGTGCTGCCTATGCGCTTGGCTGCCAGGGCGAGCGGATTTCTTTCCAATTACGATCTTGTTGTCAATATCATTCGGGCAGTCTACGAGTCGAATACCTCGGATCACGCCCTTGCACGTGGAATGAGGGGCGGCCTCGTAGGCACTGACCTCGTATGTTCGCCCCATGACGACGATCTGCCGAACTTTGACGTAGTGGTTGGCATTTTCCCTTCTAGGTGTGCTGACAACCATAATATTCTGCTGCACGTTGGTGCATAGCGTGTCGCCCCGCAAACCTTCGGCGCAGATGCTTGTGGCTGCCAGGATTGCATCAGCCACCACGGTGTAGCTGGTCTTGACAATATTGAGGCCTCTGCGGGGCCGAGTCACGATCTTCGTATCCTCCCTGGAGAGCTGGGGCATCCGGCCAGCGCGGATGATTCTAGCCTTGATGTTATTGCCACTGTTGCGGCCTCGCGGGGCCTCGGCCGTTGTCGACTTCATCTCGTTGGGAGTAGCACCATTAGGATTAGCGCCTGCCGAGCGCGCGCCAGCTCTTCTGGCGCCTGCAGACTGCCAACCTCGGTCTTCTGTCACCTCTTCGGGGGTTGTCTCCTCCCTCACCACCTGATATTCCATTATTTTCTGAAAATGAGCCCTGAGAAGAGCGAAAAGGGCACCCGGGAACGGCGACGCGGCTGGCGTCGCGCCGGCGTGGGCTTAACTCGTTAGGCTTAGCCCAGGTGGTGGCCGGCTATTATTTAATATTAATATTATTATTAATATTAGGTTACAGTGCAAAACCTGGTCAAAAACCTTCAAATAGTTAAGGAACACACAGTCAGTTGGATAACTATTGTCCATATTTGCATGAAGATCTAGGGCTAATTAAAGCAGCTGAGTCTCACACAAAAAGCCCTTTTGGAAACCGCGCTGATTTTGATAAAAATGATAGCATTGTAAATGTATGTATATACGAAGCGATAATTACTTTAACATTTTACAAGAAATACTTGTAAGCGAAATACGACGGTAAATTTTAAATAGTGTTTTATTTCCACCTTTATATAGTGGTATTATTTTCACTAACTTCGAGTCCAAATGTATCATGCGAGTTTAGAGAGACTTCAAGATTATACAAAGTAGTATATTGCTTGTGATCACTACTGTATGCTTGAGCACCTTTGCATTCATTCCACCTGCATCGCATGAAGAAGATAACTTAAGATTCTTTATGGCTATAGCTATTGTGCCTAGCTGAATGTCTATTGCTTTTATGATTTGGTAATCAAGCTCGGCTACGTAGCGTATGTTGGTACTGTTCTACTTCGTGAAGATAGAAGTGAAAAAGGAATCACATGCTGTTGGACATTGGCTAGCTAGATAAGGGACATTGTTACAATAGTTTAATGTAATGTCTTGGTTTTCGCTGGTGGGATTTATCACTTTCCTAAATTTAGCTAGATTGTTTTTCAGTTGTGTGGGTAGATCAATAGAACAATACTTCACCTTAGCCTTACCCAAAGATTTGCCCTATGGTTTTAATGCTGGTTTTATATTTAAGCCCAGAGGAAGAACTGCCCAAGAACTTTGAAATATTATATATTCGTTTACTTATTCCGCATTTTCTGAGGATTTCACTAAACCACGAATTTTTTTATTAATGGTAATTTTAACCAGTGAAAATTGTTTGTTAACTAACGCACACAAAATTTGCTTGAAAGGTAGCTAGTTATCTTCGGGAGATCTACTTTCGAAAATATAGTAGAATTGCATTTTCGAAAAACAATACTAATTGGCAATTATTCTCCTGATAATTGCGTTTATTAAAGACCCAAATTTTTATGTAAACACCAGCTACAAGAAGCGGTATGTTTATGTCTACATGGAGTAACTTATGTTCGCTGAATCCGTCCAAGTATTTCGTTTTAGGTTTTGTGTCTGGAGCGGTAGTGAGGATAAGATCTAGAATGTTCTCACCACGTATAGGCTTCAGAAAAGTTTGAAAGACGTTGAAATCGAGAGATAGGGAAATCGTTTGACGTGGCACTGGGCGGTGATAGTGTGGCGCAATTATTGAGTGGAAAGTTAAAGTAGCCTAATGAGTAAATTATGCCTGTTTAAAATTTTCAGATGCCTTGAGGGTACTGTCACATAGCTTATTAATGAAGGAAAAGCCAAATTCCGGCCCTCATTAGCAGCAACCTGCCAGTATTTTGGTGCGAGTGACAGTACAAGCTAGCCAAACTATCTCGAGGTCAACATTAGTGTTCATGAAAAATGAAAACATGATTTTCCTTATGCCCACCAGAACACCGCCTCCTCCTTTACCAGTGCAATCAGACCTGTAGGTATGGTACAAAGTAGCTGAGGTGAATATTTCATCATCACTGATAGTGGGATTTAGCCAAGTTTCTTTGATGGCGACATTATCAGAACTACTGTCATCCAGAACACCAGGCATCAAATCCTCCTTCGATATTGCTGTGCGTGTTAGCGATTTACAGTGACAAGAAGGTATTCATACTTTGGTCGTTTATTCTGCATGAGCGCGCAACGCTGTAGCTATCTTACAGATTCGGTAACTGTGTTGCTAGGACAGTGATATATGTATTTCTTGGAAGAAATGCCAGCTTGACCACAAATAGTACGAATTTTTTTGTGTGTTCGGGAATTCGATCAGCTCCCTTCAGGCGAGCCAAGCTTCTGCTGAAAAATCTTCCCTTATGAAAAATGTGGAACCCTGTAGATGTTGAGGAGGCGGCTGGATTCACTCTTTATCCTTAAAGAACGTTAATTTTACTAATACAGGCCTTCGCTTATCTTCTGTATATTTGCCACTTTGGTGCACACGTTCAAATTTCCATTTAATCAAAGTGACTCCTATTGTTTTAGCAGAGGTTTATTATTTTTTCTTAGTATTTTGCCCAATTTTCTATAGGTTCATCATGAAGTCGAAAGGAAAGAACGTTAGACCGGCGTGGTCAATTTATAAGGGTCTATTTTCGAATAAGATGGCAGATGCGCTGGCAAAGTGAGCTTCAAATGGGCCTGTTATTGATGTAATACCGACATCCAGATTTATAATAGGCGCTAGATTAGGAAGGAAACTGCCGTTAGAGGAACATTCTGTGCCTTCACTAACGACCACATTGGAATTCAAGCACTTCCTGTATTATTGGAATACATAAAATGTGTCAGACTCGAGGAATAAAAGTAGCAATCACTAGGCTGCATTGTCAAATAGACCTTATGCGAAATTAGCGGTGCCATATACTAGGTGCTGTTGCGATCACGGCGCCATCTTGGTTATGTCAGGCGGGGCAGACGACAGCATGCGCGGAGCACATGTTTTTGTGTAGTATGTCGCGAATGCAACAACGGAACAAGCGTCAGGCTGGATTTTGTTTTTGGGGATCAAGATGCCGCAAAACTGTTGTGTTCTTCTATGCAATCAACGTGGAGTGGCCGATAGTGAAGAAAAGAAGGTACATATATTCGATGTATGTGTCAAATCTTCCATGGAAGGCCTAATCGAATCGGAGCTTTTAGCTTAGCAAAAGCTCTTAAGCGTGATCAGCCGTCTAGTGCGTACCTATTGGTGTACCAAGTGCAGTTTGTGCTAAAAACACGCTTGTGTCCACTTTTCTACAATATGCGCTGTGTTGCCACACAAGACTGAATAATACGACAACGTGGCGTCTTTTTTCGTGAGGGCACGGGCATGCGCGTCTTTATGTGCTTCAGTGCCGTGCAATAGAATTTAGCATCAGGATTAGTAACGCCAAGCAAACCGTATTTGATTGCCTCTTAGTGTGAAACACATGGAGCTCTCTCGTTGGGGTTTCCACTGTGGCCTCCCTGCTTCTTCCACGCTTGTTTTTGTCTAACCTCATGAGGCAAGGCTATGTGGTCATTTTATAACTGCAATGGGTTTTTGTTACTGTGCACATGAACTAATCAGACGAATGTTCTTGCATCTCGCTTCCACCGGAGAGCATTCGAGACCGAATGCATTACGTCATGCTTGGTAGCGAACGCCTTATCAACCAAGCCGGTGCTTGCAGGCGTGCTCATTTAAAGTAATAATTTGTGCTAGTTTACGTGCTAAATAAGACTCCGCAATAATTTTGATTACCAACGTGCGCAAACTGCCGCAATGACGGGAGGTCGTCCGGGTTTCTTCAACGTGCGTCGTCATCTGAGCACACGAGTGTTCTTGCAGTTTGTCCGGTTTAAATGCGGCCGCGTGCCCGGGAATCAAACACGCCCAGCTACCGTAATAGGGAACTCACTTTGAGTACTGTTGGCGGCAACTGTAGCCTGCGTGACGACTTTTTTAGATGGTCATCTTGGAAGCTAAGAAGGTAAACGTTTTGCGCCTGTTTTAGGTATTGGCGCACTTTAAAGCAAGGCAGGGCGGGCGAGCTCCGTACGAGCTCCGAGCAGCATGATATCAGTGGACAGCCTTCAGCTACATAAAACTTCAAAGAAGCACCTTTTTCCTCCAGTTTGTTACCCCTTTAGACTTCTAATTAATAGGCTTATAGTTGTTTTTCATATACTGCGGTAACCAAGAGCAAGTCACATGTTTACTTGTGTTTCTGTCTTTCATAGGTGTCATTTCACTGGTTACCAAACAACGATGTGCAGCAGGGGTGTATCCAGAAATTTTTTGGGGGGGGGATCACACAGACCCGAAGGGGGGAAGAGGCATCAGATTTTTTCTGTGACGTCACTAACCGCGTTAGTTGAAAGAGATGGTGCACATGTATATCAAGTCATAAAATTCCCCCTCTCCCCATGCGTATAGTTGTGAAGAGAGAAAAGTACTCTAGGAATGATTGATTGATATGTGGGGCTTCGCGTCCCAAAACCACGATATGATTTTGACAGACGCCGTAGTGGACAGATCCAGAAATTTAGACGACTTGGGGTTCTTGCACTTATACCCAAACCTGAGCACACGGGCCTACATCATTTTCGCCTTCATCGAAAATACAGCCACTGCTGCCGAGATTCTATCCCTACTCCTGCGGGTTAGCAGCCGAGTACCTTAGCCACTAGACCACGGCGATAGAGCAGTACTCTAAGAAGTGCTCTAAATACACTAAACCACAGGTACAGTGACAATTTGGAGCAACGGACTCTCACAACACCATTGAATGGACTAGTCTTCGAAAACGCATTATCACGATTACTCACCAGATTGAGAAGACATCGTTAATTGTTAAACTTTGTTAATTTGGATAGCTTAGATAGCGTAGTCCTCATCGGTGCAAAGTGCGTTGGACATATCAAGGAGGGTTCCAATTACAACCAGAAATAAGTGGTATACGCGGCACGTTTTTGTACAGTCATAATTACATTATGGTTTCGCATACAATGCTGAGTGAATTTCTTAGTGTCAATGCCTGTGACTTCAAGCATATGGGAATGATTTTTATATTAATCTATATATGTGAAGCTGCCCTGACGCAGATGTAGCTTTTAGTAAACATTTTTTTACTTTACAGCGCGCATCCGAGCATGCTTGCGATACACAATAAGTAATGTTTTTGTAAGGTATGCTGCCTGTTGGCAATACCAGTCTGCACATGATATTTTTAGGGCAGACTTTCAGTTGCACTGTGACAATAGATAGCAAGAAAGTACTACAATCGTAGAGGTTTTATTGTGTAATTTGCGAGGGCAGGTTACTCATTGATGTGAAACGTTCACTTAGTCTCAATCAAAGTGAATGAGCGATCAGACTATAACTACTCACATAAAACTTGGTCGCTGTGAATATGCGCTAAAGCCCTTAAATACACGCAAAAAACGCGGTATGTTGTCGTTTTTTTGTAGCTCTCTTCACTCGGCTCTCTGAAACGACAGCCTTGTTACTAGGTGTCTTCCATTGTTTGCAAGCGTGCAGCCGACTTTTGTCTTTACTGAACACATTCAGAACTATAAGCAATATTTAACCATGCAACATACGTGCATTCATGTTTCCAGTGCTTGCACCAGCGTGAGCAGAAGGAGCCTCGAAAATCTTTTGTGATCGGTTCGCCAGAGGTGAAGGTATGAACACCGCAGTTTTACAGAGTATAGTGCACCATAATCCATTTCTCAGAATACAATAACTCTGACGATAACTACCAGCGCACGCAAAACGAGAATATTTACGCTTTAGTGTGCACCGTCCATGTCTGTTGGTTCTCTGTTTCGGGCTTTCTATTGCGAGTCGCTGGAATTTCACTACTGTTATCACCTCCTTCGCGTTCATTCACGTTTGTGGTGTTTCACCACGACGTGACAGAAACTACCAGCTTTCCATATTGGCGCAATCAAAAGCGTGAGACATCTCGCACGCAGAGAAAGATACTAGGCGAGCGCGACCTCACCGGCATCTAAAGAGAAGCGCAGGAAATGTATGCCCACGAATCTTTCTGCCAAGTGAGAAACGAGTGCTAGTGTTCAAGGCGGAATTTTCCCAGCCGACATATATCATCGCTAAAGTTATCGTTTCTCGCATTCAGGGTTACTGCCCAAACATTGCTGAGCTCATTGCTTCCTAGCAATACGAAGTCACCCATTTTATATATGCTGTATACATGCATTGCTTGGTAGTTCATGTCCTTGGTCAATCAGCGGCCTTTATGAGACTCGATGGTCGCACTGAAACATTGTACGGCATAACGCTGGATGAATATTTCCCGAAAAGCGACGTTGCTTCCAGTGCACTCTTGACAACTGGAGAAAACGAGAATGCCGCTCGTCCCAGGCAGGCAGCTTCATCGTAATAACGTGCGAGTGGCTGGCGTGGAAAAGCACTTTAGGCTTTCAGTATTTGTGGTTTTTTCTGGACAATTTTATAGACCATTTTCATGAGCGCTTTAAAAACCTTCGGCACACCTTGAAGGTGCTCAATTCGCTTCTGCCACAGAACAATCCCTAATCTGCCACTCTTCCTACTGCCGAGAAGTTTACTGACGTGTGTACTAGAACACTATCTCAACTTCAGTATTGCAAGGGGAGTTAGCAGTATATGCTGCGAAATTGAAGCGAAGAAGCGAGAAACGCAGAGCATGTCTACGATGCAAGCGGCTGCCATTGCCCAGAGGTATTCTTTCCAAACGTGCACCATCTTATAAAGACTCCGGCAAGTATGCCGATGAGAACAGCTGAAGCGGAACGCTTTTGTTCATCACTGAGATGCCTAAAGCTGTACCTGAGAACTACAACACTTGAAAGATTGTTTGGCATTGCTCTATGAACATCCACGAAGATATGCAAGACCATCTGGAACACACCCTCTTCTTCCTTGACGAGAACGTTGTCGGCTTCAGCTTAATGTGTGTGTAATACCAATCACAGGCGCCAGCTCAATCAAGGATGACAATTAAATGAAGTTATTCTTAAATTGAGGTCTTCTGAACAACAGTAAAACAGTTTTTGATGATCAATTATTGGGGTTTAACATCTGATGGGCGATTTCAATGCCAATATAGGGATGAAGCAGGGTGGAGACCAGACAGAAGAAAATTATGGCATTGGTACTAGAAATGCGAGAGGGGAGCTGTTAATAGAATTCGCAGAACGCAATAATTTAAGGAACTTCAATACCTCTTACCGAAAACGAGAGAACCGTAAGTGGACATGGACGAGCCCTTATGGTGAAAGTAAGAACAAAATAGACTTGATACTAATACACACCCAGGTTATCGCAAATCATGTGGAGGTGCTTGGCAAGGTACGATGCAGTGACCATAGAATGGTACGGTCTTGAATTCACATAGACTTGAAGAAGGAACGATAGAAACTCATATGCAAGAAGCCAATAAGTGAGCTAGAACTGAGAGAGAAAGCACAGGAATTCAAAGTCTCGCTTCAGAACAGGTACTGAGCTCTTATCGAGGAAGCCAGCCTGTGCGTTGACGCAATGAATGATAACCTGGCGGGTATCATTACGGAGTGCGCATAGAAAGTTGAAGGTACGGTACTTAGACAGGACATTGGCAAGCTGTCCCAGGAGATGAAGAACCTCATGAAAAAGCGTCAAAGCATGAAAGCCTCAAATACAACAGCAAAATAGAATTCGAAGAGCTTTCGAAGTTGCTTATCAAGCGTAAGGTATATATAAGAAGGCATAACATAAAGAAAAATGAACACGCGCTGAAAATGAAGGAAGAGTCAAAGCAGAGAAGAGGAAACTTGGGATAGGCAAAAACCAGATGTATGCATTAGGGACAAGGAAGGCAAAGTAACTGCTAATATGTATAGGCTAGTTAAATAGTAGAGGAGTCTTACAGAGATCTGTACAGTAGCCGGGAGAACCATGACCTTAATATAAGAACTAGCAGTAACCCAGATGGCATGCCACCATTTGTAATAGAAGAAGTCAGAAACGCCCTGGAGGGAATGAAAAGAGCCAAAGCTGGTGGTGAGGATGAGATAATATCAGATATGCTCAAAAGATGGTGAACGGAATGTGTTAAAAAACTAGCCACCCTGTTTACGAATTGTCTCCTGACGGGAAGAATACCAGAATCTTGGAAGAATTCTAAAATTATCTTAATACATTAGAAAGGAGATGAGAAGCACTTGAAGGATTACAGGCCGATCATCTTGCTCTCCATCGAATACAAGCTATCTGGAAAGGTAACTGCTAAAAGAATTAAGACAACATCAGAATTCAACCAACCAAAGGAACAATAGGAATTTCAGACAAGCTATACTGAAAAATCAACCACATTCGTACTATCAATCAGGTGATAGAGAAATGGTGAGAACTGCTACCATAACATTTCATGAAGAAACGAACAGAATAGTAAACAAAAAGGGTGTAAAACCGGGAGATACAATCTCCTCAATGCTATTTACCGCGTGCTTACAGGAGGTTTTCAGAGGCCTAGACTGGGAAGAGTTAGGGATAAGAGTGAATGAAGAGCATCTTAGTAACCAACGCATCGCCGATGACATCGCATTGCTGAGTAACTCAGGGGACGAATCGCAAATCATAATCACGGAGTTAGACAAAGAGGGAAGAAAGGTAGGTCCTAAAATTAATCTGCAGAAAACGAAAGCAATGTAGAACAATCTAGAAAGAGAACAGCGCTTCGAGATAGGTAATAGTGCACTTGAATTTGTAAAAGACTACGTCTACTTAGGACAGGTAATAACCGTGCAGCTGAACCACGAGATTGAAATAACTAAAAGAATAAGAACAGGGTGGAGCACACTTAGCAAGAACTCTCAAATCTTGACTGGTAGATTGCCACTATCCTTCAAGAGGAAGGTGCATAACAGCTGCTTGCCGGTACTTATTAACGGAGCAGAAACCTGGACACTTACAAAAAGGGTTCAGCTTGAATTGAGGACGCCGCAGCGAGCAATAGAAAGAAAATGGTAGGTGTAACCTTAAGAGGCAAGAAGAGAGCAAAGTGAATCAGGGAACAAACGGGGGTTAAGGATATCATAGTTGAAATCGGGAAGACGATATGGACATGGGCCGGGCATGTAGAACGCGGACAGGGTAACGGCTGGTCAGTAAGAGTTACTAACTGGATTCCTAGAGAAGGCAAGCTGGTTAGGGGGAGACACAAGGTTAGGTGGGCAGATGAGATTAAGTAGTTTTTGGGTATTCCCAAGGTCAACAGCTTTAAGGTGGCGCGCCGTGCAATCCAGGATGGCTGCGGAAGAATGAATAATCCGTGAACTCGCATAGGAAAAGATGGGACGCATGGACATACTCCCCGTGCCGCTTTCACCGGATGAAATTGTGATCGTCAAATGAATGTATATCGAATCATAGTACTTTTCCAACCAATAAGAACTGCTGAATGTTCGCTACTTAATTTCTCGCCGAAGTGCAAAGGGTGGTGGTGTCAGCTGATCAACAGTGTATCAACGACGTTTTGCGTAAACCTGTGCGTGCAACAGAAAACTGCGCGAACCAGAATTCACGTATGAACTGAATGGCACTCTGAGATCATTTGTGCGTAGTCCGTCTGGCGGATTCGCTGCAACAGTAGGCTACTAGCAAATAGCGCGCCGAGGCGGCTGCACAGGAACGAATGTTTGACGTAGCGATGGTTTGCAAACATACTACGCCATCGTTACTTGAGCTGTAAGAATCATGTAGCTGCTTCTTGAGTAGAACACAAGCATTTAACTTCCCATTAAATGGCACTTGTGTCGCAGCCATGATCAGACTCTAACAGTGCGCAACTCCGTGCACTTGCATGTTGCAGGTTTGATCAGCGCAATCGAAACAAGGACAGCGAAACGAATACACGCGTACGCTTTACGCAACGTCTAAATTGCAAAAATTTGTCGCACAACAACGTCGTTCGTATGGCACCAGTGATGTGCAGGAGATGTTAGCGTGGACTGCAGTCATATCTGAATTTTTCACTGCTCTAACGATTTCGCCTCGCTGGTTGAGCTCGAACGTGTTGGTGGCATGCGGCACTTTGTAATATCCACTGTAATTAGGATATATTCAATGCACAAGAAGAACTATGCTTTTATTTTGAGCTCGCGGAAGGAAATTATACAATCAATACAATCAAAGTGACTTACGAGCGTGAAAAAAACATTAACGCACGATGGGACGTGAAGTGCATCTGTCTGCTCGTGAGCTTGCAGCTCATCGTTCATCGTCGCTGTCACTTTCAGCGCGTTGACAACCATCTACGTCCAGTGAAAAATACTCGACGTCAAGACGGTATCCTCGAACGTCACTGCTGAAGGTAATCTGAGGAATCGTCTCAAACGACTTTGATAGCACCTACAACGCGTCATTCTCCATGCACAACACCCATACGGCGTCACTCACCACGTTCATCCGGGGGCGTGGAGATCATTTTGTTCCGATACCCGACAAAAATGAATCGCTTGCAGTGAGCTGCCATCGATCAACGAGCGTAAAAATCAAGCAGTGCAGCGTAGGCAAAGGTTTGGAAGGGCAAATCGCGATCCTGCATTACTTTCTGTGTAAAATGAATGTTATATAATTCATGCACTACAAAAGCACTGACGATTACTATACACACGTAAAACAAGGCAAGTTTTAATTGAAATGGTCAGACATTAGCAGTTAGTTATCCAAAGCGGCTGCAGAATATCTCGCGAGGCTGATATGTGTACTTTGCGGGATATATTCGAAAGCACGAGTTGCCAAGTATTTTCACGAAAACTTCGCATCTCGCAAGAACTAATAAGATTTATTGTATCACGGATGGTCCCGTATATTTAGTGGGGCACAAAACAAAGTGGTTTCTGTTCGTTTCTTGATAACGGGTTAACACTGCGGCTAGCGCCGCCGAACAAGGCAGCATTGGGAGTGTCTGCCTACTTATCATCTATGAGAGGACGCTGCTAATTTCCGTTAGGCCTTGCGGCAGTCTATGAACACTGCCAATAAAGTGGCAGCAGCAAGCACCGGACCGAGTTGACTGGCAGAACATAGGAGAGGCCTTTGTCCTGCAGTGAACGTAGTCAGAGTGATAATGATGAGCATCCAAAAACCCCGATATGACTGTGAGAGACGCTTTTGGGGGGCTCCGGAAACTTTACCACTTTGGTTTTTCAACATGCACCTAAATGAAAGTGCACGGGCCTCAAGTATTTTCGCCTACATCGAAAAAACGACACCGATTTGGCCCCGCTACCTGCGGGTCAGCAATAGAGCACCATAACCACTGGCCCACCCTGGCGGGTAGTACAAAAGACGGTTCTGGTAAAGTCAGTATGCGCTACTGTTCCTCCAGCTGTAAGTAAGGAAGCAAGCTCAACTTTATGAGGCATATTGCTGAAAATACCTTTGATAGCATGGCACAGTGAGTTCGTTCTATCCCGTTGCCTAGGCTTTGCTTTTCGGTAACACCTTTTTTTGCAGACGTGTTAGCGTATACGAAGGCTGCCAAAAATCATTCAAATATTAATCATATATCTAGGATTCCACCATCAATCCGACCTATCTTGGAACGACAATACAACAACCCAAATTTGCATGTGGCAATCCTAGCAAATTTTGGGCAATATGCGGAATATAATGTGACATGCAATGCGCAGGATAATTTTTGAGTCAATTGAAAAAGATGATCAACAGTATTTCGCTGTGTAATGTGTCTGTTTGCGGCGTGAGACTTTACTTGCACAATGTTTCTTTCTTTTTTTGTAAAAACTATGGTTGCTATGTATAATTTTTTGTAACTTTACGTGATAACACGCCCAACCATATTTCTCCATCCTTTGAGTTTCTTGTCGTGCGTCATGTCGCTAGCTGCAGAAATTTCTCGGCGCGCCCTTCTAGTCATGTATATGTAAAGAAACGAACAGATGAAGCGAATAAATTATAATGTAAATGTAAGCTCAAAAGCGGTAGCAGCGTCGGTGCAGAAGCAGCAAGAGCGAGCCGGGTGTACGGGCAGCGTCGCAGCAGCAACCAGGCAGTCTTAGCTCGTGCCTCGCGCCAACGTGTCGATGTCGCTTTAGTAGTGGGCACTCCTCTTCATTACACTTCGTCCCCCGTCGGAAAAGAAGCCATCCCGGTGACTCATCGTGAACAGAGTACGAGCGGATCGTAATAAGGTTTCAACCGCTGTACGTGAACGGTTTCACAACCCCGAAAGCGCTGGTCTGTGGATGTCGTAACGGGTTCGACGATATAGTTAACAGGTGAAGTCTGCGAGACATTGCGTTAGGGTCCCTGGTATTTTGAAACAAGCTTGGAGGAAAGGCCTGTAGGCACAGCGGGAACCCAAAGCCACACAAGAGTGTCTGGAACAAAGTTAGAGTACGGCTGGTTTTCGTCCCGTCGAGATTTTTGTCTCCATTGGTCGACAGTTGCAAATGACTGGGCGAGCTTACGGCATTCCACGGCACGGCGGGCAGCTTCAGAGATAGGCGTAGACTCGGAGGAATCGGGGTCGTAAGGTAGTATGGTATCTAGTGTGGTGGAAGGGTCTCGGCCATATAACAGGAAAAATGACGAAAAGCCCGTAGTTGCCGTTGGAGCAGTGTTATACGCGTACGCCACAAAAGGTAGAATGAGGTCCCAATCAGAGTGATTGGAGGCAACATACTTTGATATCATTTCCCCTAGGGTACGGTTGAATCTTTCCGTCAATCCATTCGTCTGCGGATGGTTACGGCATTCGGCAAGGAGTGCATTGTCGACTTCAGAGAGGAATACACGTCCTCTGTCGCTGAGAAGTTCACGCGGTGCGCCGTGACGGAGAATGAAGTTCCGCAGGAGAAAAGAAGATACGTCGCGTGCTGTGGCAGCAGGCGAAGCGGCCGTTTCTGCGTATTGCGTGAAATAGTCGACAGCGACAACAATCCAACGGTTTCCGGAAGCCGTGAATGGAAGAGGCCCATACAGATCAATCCCAATGCGGTCAAAAGGACTGGCTGGGTAAGGTATCGGCTGGATCGGACCAGAAGTATGATGAGGCAGAACTTTCCGTCGTTGGCACTGCGGGCATGACTGAATGTACTTGCGCAAAAAGGTGTACATGCCTCGCCAATAAAACTGGGAGGAAAGCCGAGCGTATTTTTTAAAGATGCCCGCATGTGCGCACTGAGGGTCAGCGTGGAAAGCTGAAAATATTGCAGCACGAAAATGGCGAGGTATGACCAGTAACCACTTTCGGCCGTCAGACTTGTAATTCCGGCGATAAAGGAGGCCATCGCGGACCTCAAAGTGAGCCGCTTGACGGCGCAACGTTCGAGAAGATGGAGAAGTCGACGGATCTGAAAGGAATCGCAGAGGAGAGCTGATCCAGTCATCCTTGCGTTGCTCAGCCGCCATGTCACAGTTTTCTGGGAAGGCAACCACTTCGTCCAAGGCAGATAAACATGCAGAGCTTTCGGAGGACACAGGTGAGCGTGATAGAGCGTCGGCATCAGTGTGACGTCGGCCAGACCTGTAGACAACACGAATGTCGAACACTTGCAACCGCAAAGCCCAGCGAGCTAAACGGCCGGAGGAGTCCTTCAACGTGGATAACCAACAAAGCGCATGGTGATCGGTGACTACGTCGAAGGGGCGACCATATAGGTACGGTCTAAATTTACCTAGAGCCCATATAATTGCCAGACACTCCTTCTCTGTCACAGAATAGTTTTTCTCCGCTTTGGTGAGTGTACGGCTTGCGTATGCGACTACGTACTCCTGGAATCCTGATTTGCGCTGCGCGAGCACGGCGCCGAGTCGAACACCGCTGGCATCGGTGTGTACCTCCGTCGGAGCAGTCGGGTCGAAGTGACGCAAGATTGGCGGCGAGGTTAACAGGCGGCGCAACTTTTCGAAAGCATCGTCACAGGCAGGTGACCAAGCGTAACTTTTCGAGTCACTGCGTAGAAGCTCAGTCAAGGGGGCGGTGATCATCGAAAAATTCCGAATAAAGCGGCGGAAATATGCCCAAGGGCTATTCGAAGGCTGGATGACGCCACGCTTGAGCATGTCAGCTACTTGGTCATCAATAACCTGGCGCTCGGCTGCGGACACGCGATAGGGTCTTTGACGCAATGGCGCATTGGTACCCGTGTTGATGCGGTGGCACACAGCTGACGTGCGGCCGAGGGGAGTATGCTGGCAGTCGAAGGAAGAAAGGAACTTGTTCAGCAGGCGTAGAAGCTGAGCTCGTTGTGAAACGGTTAACGTGTCGGCGATGGAGCTGCTCAGTACGTCCGGCCTAGTAGTCTGCGGCGAAGAGGCACAGGTCACTCTGGAGACTTCGTGTTCGGCGGAAGGACCAGTCGGCATGTCGATAATTGCAGAAGGGTCGAGACTGTAAACACGGCCGACGCACTCACCCCGAAGTAGTGTTACAGGACATCACAAGAGGTTCGAGATGAGCAGTCTGCTGACGCCGTCATGAAGTTCTAGAAGGGCACAAGGTAGCGGCGAACACTTGCGACGAACGAAAAGAGCAGATGGCGTGAAAAGGGCACTAGACTCGGCGAGCGAGTTGCAAGACACATTGGTAAGGGCAAAAGAGTGCGGCGGTATGATGACGTCTTCAGCAACAAATAGTTTGCGCCGGTTTCATGAGCATCATATAATGGAGCGTCGTCATCGTCAAACACTTCAAATGCCACCTAAGCGCGAGAGCAGTCGATGACGGCCTTATTAGCGGAGAGAAAATCCCAGCCCAAAATGAGGTCATGGGAGCAGGAATCCAACACTAGCAATTCAACGACATAAATGAGGCCATCAATCGCGTTGCGAGCAGTACAGGCAGCGGCCGGTGTGACGTGATCTGCGCTGGCTGTACGAAGTGATATACTTGCTAGTGGCGTCATAACTTTCTTCAGCAAGCGGCAGAGTCTAGCACTTATCACTGAAACTGCGGCACCAGTGTCGACAAGGGCGAGTGCAGCGACGCCATCCACATGTACGTCCAGAACATTCGTTGGTGAAGTGAGAGGCCTTGGTCTTTTCGCTGACGACGCAGTTCCTGCCTCTGGAACTGCGGCAATTAGTTTTCCCGCTCCGGCGATGAAGGACGACGACGCATCGGCGATGGCGAGCGAAGTCGTGGTGATGGCGAGCGGCGGTTAACAGGAGGGTGGTGGTCGGCGTACGATGACGTCTGGTCGGGGGGCGGAGAGCTTGTGAACGAAGGGCGCGGTGGCACATAAATGGCAGGTTCGAAGGTCTGGTCGTAGCTCTGGCGGTAGACAGGGACACGCCGACGGCAGTATCGCGCTACATGGCCAGGTAGCCCACAGGCAAAGCATATTGGGCGATTGTCGAGTGTACGCCATTGTCCAGTATTCTGGACGGACCTTGGCTGAGCGAGCCGAGGAGTGGGTCGCAGCGGCACGGCTGATGGTAGGGACGTAAAGTCTGAAGAGGTGGTCGAGCCGCCACTTCAGCATAGCTTAGAGGTGCATTTACCTCGGCACAGGCAACAGGACTCGGTAATGGTGAAGTGTCACGGGCAGATGGCAGAGCCGCGCAAACTTGCTCCTGGATGACCAGGCGAATGTTTGCTGGCAGCGGTGACGGTGGTTGGCCGGCTGTTGATAGCAGCGATAGCTGACGAGTGACCTCAGCACGAACAAACCCCTTTATTTGCGATAGCAGTGACTGAAGGTCAGATGTGGTGGTCAGGCTTGAGCGGGTGCCCTCCGGGACGTTAGGGCGTCGCGTGAGAAGACGCTGTCGTCACAGCTCGTCGTAACTTTGACACAACTCGATGACCTCAGAGACAGTGACAGGGTTCTTCGAGAGCAGCATTTGAAAGGCGTCGTCGAAAATGCCTTTCATGATGTGTCGCACCTTGTCAGTTTCTGCCATCGACGGGTCGACATGCCGGCAGAGGTCGAGGATGTCCTCTATGTAGCTGGTGAATGTCTCACCAGTTTGTTGGGACCGGCCTCGTAGGCATTGTTATGCGCGAAGTTTGCGCACCCCAGGGCGTCCAAAAACATCTGCGATGCAGGTTTTGAAGGTCGTCCAAGTGGGGATATCCGCCTCGTGGTTTCTGTACCACAGCTTGGCAACATCCGTTAAATAAAACATCACGGTACCAAGCTTTGTGGGATCGTCCCATTTGTTAGTAGGGCTGGCTCGTTCATAAGATTCGAGCCAATCCTCAACGTCTTTCTCGTCGGTGCCGCCGAAGATGTCGGGTTCTCGCAAGAGCTGGGCACCGGGACAGCTCCTGCGTGGCGAAGCCGGTGGGGGTGTGAGAACAGTCGTCAGGCATGACGGACGGCAGCTTTCGGCTACGCAGTTCCAGGACTGGGGAAGACCGCAGCACTCTCCACCAAAATATAATGTAAATGCAAGCTCAAAAGCGGTAGCAGCGTCGGTGCAGAAGAAGCAAGAGCGAGCCGGGTGTACGGGCAGCGTCGCAGCAGCAACAAGGCAGTCTTAGCTCGTGCCTCGCGCCAACGTGTCGATGTCGCTTTAGTAGTGGGCATTCCTTGATTGATATGTGGGGTTTAACATCCCAAAACCACTATATGATTATGAGAGACGCCGTAGTGGAGGACTCCGAAAATTTAGACCACCTGGGGTTCTTTAACGTGCACCAAAATCTGAGCACACGGGCCTACAACATTTCCGCCTCCATCGGAAATGCAGCCGCCGCAGCCGGGATTCGAACCCGCGCCCTGCGGGTCAGCAGCCGAGTACCTTAGCCGCTAGACCACCGCGGCGGGGCAGTAGTGGGCATTCCTCTTCATTACAAAATATATATATATTTGTCATATATTTTTCCATCTTTATGTTCCTTATTCTTGCAGTATTTGTGACAGTGCTGAACGATAAAGCTTGTGCTCACTACAGCTGTCTACAATGCATTTCTCATTAGGCTAGCGGGCTAGCGGTTTATGATTAGCATCTTTTTATTTATGAGCCTAAGTTACGTGATGAGTATTTTAGTACGCCTTTCTATGGCTGTAATTAGCCTGCACGTTTGCTTGAGTTGCACCTTCTTCACTTGACCACACTTCGGAGTGGCTTAGACGTTATGGCATAATAAAGATATCTTTATCTTGATTATGCCATTATTATTTCTTATTAATATATTATAAAGATATCCTTATCTTTATTATCAAATTATCTTCAGCCTCATTGCAGGCCTCCGGAACCCCCAAAACCAGTACATTATTTTTTCGGCTTCGGTTTTCATAATCCACTAGTCGTTCAGCTTGTTGATGAACTAGTTTTTCTAACCTTTCAATTTTTTTTACATACCCTGCATGGCAATGTGATGGCTTTTCGTTCTTTCTGACTTTTTATTAAATTCGGCAACATCTTTTCTAATGGTGCTTATCTTCTCATCACATTGTTTCAGGTTATCTAAAATTTGTTGCAATAGTTAAAGAGTCTTGGGACCTAGAATTTTTTCAACATCACCTGAAGTCAAGAAAAGTAGTATTGCGAACCAACAGTCTACTGCAGTATAACAACATCCCCGAGGACACGACACAACAATCAAGAATCTACTGTCAGTTTTGTAAAAAGCTGCATAAGATTGAACATCAAACTGCATAAGTAGCAGCAGTGATTTCACCATTCTAGCTGCTTGAGTCGTGCCGTGCCCTCTGATGTGGCCTTCACAATGTCCGTACCTAAGTACGCCTGTGGTCGATGACGTCACCTTTATCCATCGAAGATCGTCCGACAGGATTTCCGATGTCTAGTTTCCGTAGTCATGCAGCAAGGTCGGTTGATCGTCGTGATCACAGTGAAAATTCAAGAAAGTGCCTGCAAAGGTAGCAGCGGATCAGCAATCCTAGCTGCTTGAGCCATGCCGTGCCCTCTCCTTGCATTGTATTTGTTTCCTGACCCCTCTGTGTCTCCAACCAAGGGCTTTGCGGGGTTTCTTGAAGTAAATCAGTAAATAAAATTGCCCCAAATTCTTCAATAGGAAAGAAATTACACTTCCTAAATGTTCGGGAGTAAAAACCGTACTTGTGGGCGTTTGATGCAAAAATAGGCGCAAGCAAATGTTCGTGACTGTGTCTCGCTTTTTCGTAGCGGGCCTACCTACCCAGCAAGGCAATGCTGTAAGTTTTTTTTGTAGCAAGTGTTTTGTGTATAAACACAAGACGATGGTTTTTTCTGCGCGTTTCTAGCGTCATTATTAGGGTTTACAACAATAATGAAAACAAGGAATCTTGCCTTCTGTAGGATTTGTTTTTTAAGAAGCTCGAGCGGTGCTTCATGGCCGCTTTAAAGTAGAGTTGTGCAAAATTTCAGTATACTACGACAAAAGAAATATAAACTTGACAAGCATGATTTCCATAATTCATACGCAGCAAGTGGTAAAGCACATAATGAAATGGGTACTTTTGCAATGCAAACCAACAAAAACTTCTTATGGCCCAAATGCTGCTAATTGACAGTACAGCAAAACATAGTACAAACGCATTTAGGCACGTATGCCTTCTACTTTTTACCAGGAATACGCACAAGAGCACACACTAAAGTAGCAGCTTTTGGGATGCACAGTAGTGCACACTTACGGGGCCCCAGCTCCATTAGAGGAGTGTGACTTCATTCTGGCAAGGTACGGCAGCAGTTGTGTAAAATAATAACCATCAAGCTTCTCTTTCATACGTTCCCACTTTTATTCATTAAAGTAAATACGCTCAATGGCAATCCATTTGGCCTAGTAAACAACAAAATCCGCCAAATGATAATTGGCGATGACCATAGGTCACATGACCTGTGCATAGTACTCGTCGTCTTTCCATAGGCTTGGCGAGTTGTTCTCCCTGAAGCTCAATGAAGCGCATTGTGATCTAGCAACTTCTGGAGTGCTGTTTTTCAAGCTATAGGGGCATTTGACCGCCAGCACTCCTTAGCCTGATTCTTCAGGGTCACAGAAAGGTGATCAGGGCAAGCACCAAGCCATGTGCACATTGGGTCTACAATCAGCCCGCAATGCCGTACAGAAACGTTGTGCCCGTGACTATCCATAGTGGAACAATATTGATCTCCCGCAAAATTTTCGGTTGTCAGTACATACTGAATGACCCGCACTCGACAAAGGTCCTTAGATTCTAACAAATTGTGCAGACCTTTCTCCGTCCAGTTCAAGCGCGTGATGGCTCAGCCAAAGCAGGAAGCGGTCAGCCGGTTCATCCTGGTGTGCTGCCATAAGCTGCTTTGAGACTACTTCCGGGAGTCCATCTCTACCTCTTGTGTCTCGGCTGAAGTCACCTAGAGATCCTACACACACCAGATGCAACACTTTTGAAAACATTAAATGTGCAATAAAGGTTGGTTAAATAATGCTTATTTATTTTTTGTTCAATACTGTAGGTTTTCTGCACATCCATATAGAAAGCAAGCATACCTATAAGCATTTATAAACATATGCATGTCCTAAAAGGTGGCAGGAATGACGCGCGTAAACCTGCAACACTTTTCAAACGCCAGTGCATTTCTAATATATTATCCACAATGTTAGACTTTGCTACTTTATAGAAAAAAATGTGTATATTCGAAGTCACATATTGCAGATAACAAAAGAAATTCAAAACAAGAACACTATGGTTTAATACTGCAAGATGCTTTCTGTATTGCAAACACCTGCCTGTGTAAATGAGCGGCTGAAAGAGCATGCTCACAACGTCTCCTCTACAGTTTCGGGCCACCTCGGCATTCATTGCCGAGACTGCGGTTGTGTCCCCGATTTTCAGGTTTGTACCGTCATTAGGCGTCATCGGGACCAGGTGATACGCGAAATTTATGAGGCTGCAGAGATAGAAAGACTGGGCAGTGTATGTGTCAGCAGGCCTTTGATTGCGTTATCGCAAAAAGAAATAATTTTTCTTCGAAACGTTAGCACACGTGTTGTTCATGGTGCGTTGTGGCGATGATTACGTGGTTTTTAGGTGGATTCAGTTTTCTTTGTTTTGTTTTTTTCTCTTTTATGTCAGATACTGCCAAAGTATATATTGTGAGGTTCTAGCAAATAAATCTTGTTGTAAGTCAGTGCCGCTGTCTGTCTCCTTCTTTCTCTTGTCCCTCGTTATTGGCGCTGTTTTTTATGTGAATTATGTCGTACCAACTCGCCCAAGCAACCACGTTAGCTATCTTCACTGACGTTCGAGTCGTTTTTTCACATAACGTGGACGGCAGATGGAAAGCATTGCCGTTGCGATATTTTTCTTAGCACAACGATAACCAAAGGCTATCTTAGAGCGCTGAAACACACAGCGCAACGTTACAACAACGCGACCCCATGAAAACACCACAGATCCTTAACATAACCAAAAAGGCGAACCGAAACTCACAGCTCATTGTTGCCAGACGCCCCAGCAGTTTCGCATAAGGTCTATTACGCTGCTAAATTTATATTTACACACAGCTGGTGTTCTTTTTGCGGAGTGAACAAATCGACCAAACATTACTCATTTCTTGTTATAGATACTCGGCCTTACGCAAAAACACATTAGAGGCCGTTTGCCGCCTCCTCAGAACAGATACAAATGTGCAAAATGCGCTTTCTTTCCAGGCTTTGTCTCTTGGCCACAGTGACAGGGAGATTGCTGAAGCATTGCAGAAGTTCGTAAAAAGTTTAAAGGGGCTTAGGTGTTGAAATATTTCTTCGGTAGATTTTTTTACTTTTCAAAGTTTATTTTTAACTGAAATGCGCTGGTTCACTGCATTACACTACACTTTATTTACTATTCCATTGTCCAATGCATCCTGTTTAATATTTAATTTTCTGCCCCGCCGCGGTGGTCTAGTGGCTAAGGCACTCGGCTGCTGACCCGCAGGGCGCGGGTTCGAATCCCGGCTGCGGCGGCTGCATTTCCGATGGAGGCGGAAATGTGGTAGGCCCGTGTGCTCAGATTTGGGTGCACGTTAAAGAACCCCAGGTGGTCTAAATTTCCGGAGCCCTCCACTACGGCGTCTCTCATAATCATAGAGTGGTTTTGGGACGTTAAACCCCACATATCAATCAATCAATATTTAATTTTCTGCCTCGTAATGAAATCAATTGTAACATGTTATTTTATTAAAGTCTTTTATATAAACTGCCTGGTTTTTGACCAATCCCCCAGCGTTGGCGCGCGCCGCATCTTCGAGCAACTTGACATGACTATTTTCAGAGCTATTACAGCGTGACGAAATTTATGCCACTTGCCTAGATACAGCATGCCACACATGGGCACTAGCATCAGATACATCTGTGTTATGGTGTGGCGTGAAATTGCTTTCTAGCGCGGCGTTTTTAACCTTAAGTAACCGAATTTTGTTGCTGGCTGATCCCTGCCTATGTCCTGGGAAGGTCCATATTTAACCTTCTTGTCGCCTCTTAACCTCTCATTAACTGCTTTTGCACATCTATTCAAATTGTAGTCCCCAGAATGGGCTTCGACGTTTCGGATGGAGTGCCCCACGCAGCCGTAAGCTTTTTTTTTATCGCAGAAGCCCCCACGGGTACCCACGTTGCTGTTGCAAAACCTAGAACATTTTTAGAACTCTATACCAGCAGTAGGCGTATTTAATTTCTCTACGGGTATCGTGAACTCGTACAGACTCTATTGCCACGGCCGGCAAGCCGTGACTGCTGTCTCGGAGGCCTGAAACGACACAGACGGCCACTAGGAATTCTCGCGGTGCCACTGTGCCGTTTGATGCCCGCGAGCGCACGCCAGCAGTGTGTTCTCTAGGTAGCGTGGGCAGCGCAGGATCGAGTCCTTCAGGCGTGTGCGTGAGTATATGCGTGAGTTTTCTGCGTTGAGCCAACGCCACCTAAAGAAACTTTGTCAAGGCCAGGAAGCTCTTCCGCTTACGTCAATGGGCAATGGCGCTAGTTGCGCTGTGCACTGCGGTGGAGTGCAATGCAACCGACACCAGCGATTGGCGGCTCATTTTTATCGGCGTTTCAGTCCCTTCAACCTTACTGCTCTTCGACGCAGGACTTGTATCAGACTCTTCACGAGCTAGCGGGCATCTCATGCTCACTTTGCTGCTGTATACACTGTCATAAAAAAATATGGCAACGTTCTATGTGTGCCGTCGTGCTCTTCGGAGTTTTGATGTGTCCTGCTTGTGTTTGTACTCGTCATAATCAGTGAGAGACCAGATTGCGAGAAGCTGTGATGTGAAGAAATTGTTGTGCCCTCAATTCTGTGGAAGCCTTTAATCCAAGCCGCGAGTGTAGACATTTAAATTTCTGTATAACTAAGGTGCTCTGAAGGCATGAACACAGGCTAACCTAAAAGATAGTGTCCGCTCAACAAACATGAAGAATTAAATATGCTGGTTTTCTTTTGTTTAGTGTATTGTGCTACATGTAGTGTCGTGTTATTCCATGTAACGTTTACCCAAGCGCGCGTTTCGAAGTACGTTAAGGCCGATACCAAAAAACGGGATGCGTAATGCTGTCGTTTTCTTGTCAGTCTCATCTGTTCAAACAATCTTCTGGTCCGAATGATATAGACGAGAAAGTCAGTGATGGCCAGAGGAAGATCTTAGCGTACGTGAGTCGCGTTTTTTTAATGCCCCGGTCTGTGCGCGCGCTGCTCAAGCAGTGCTCTTGCGCGACGCGTCCAAGGCGCTTGTGGGTCGCGTAAGAGAGTGAAGCCAATGAGCATCTCTTGCAGGTCAAATTATTGCGTTGCCACCTTTAACAAAATACTCTTCTGCACGTGTGCGGGTGCACTCTACTGCATATTCTCTCGCACGAACCGTGAGGCAGTCTGTACCATGTGAGATTGATTTGATTGATTGATTTGTGGGGTTTAACGTCCCAAAACCACCATATGATTATGAGAAACGCCGTAGTGGAGGGCTCCGGAAATTTCGACCACCTGGGGTTCTTCAACGTGCACCCAAATTTGAGTACACGGGCCTACAACATTTCCGCCTCCATCGGAAATGCAGCCGCCACAGCCGGGATTTGATCCCGCGACGTACGGGTCAGCAGCCGATTACCTTAGCCACTAGACCACCGTGGCGGGGCTGTACCTTATGAGATATTCTACTCCAACAAACATTTTTAGCTCGTGACATGTCGAACCGGAGAACGGATTCTTTGCTCCGGTAACTACTGCATTCCGTGATTGTATTGGCGATGTTCGTATCCTATTGTTATGCTTGTGTTTGCTTTGAACTATGTTTCTGTTTGTTAAAACATTTGTGAAAAACTGTAGTGCTGCGCAACTACCACAGCCTTGAAAGAGAGTAGCAGTATCGTAAATAAATAAATAAAAATAAATAAATAAATAACATGAATAAACTGAGCCGCAAAGTGAATAGTGACACGTAAAGATTGCTTTGTGGTGCTTTGGCGATCACTTACGTGTGGTGACATTATTTGATTCAAGGGCGGCAAACAACAAAGTATTGCTTAGTTTACCATGCCGCCTTCACAAAAAATACGATAAGATTGAGCGGTTGGGTTGCGATGAGTGCAGTACTATAAACTAAGGGCTCGTTTTCGGAATGTTTCTGATTCATCTATAGCGTGTTCTGTTTGCTGCAGTATATCGACGCTGCAACTTGCATATGCTTAAGCGATCCACCAGGAAAGTCAGCACGCTTTTCTGTGTTCCTCGAGTGCACATGCGAAGATTGATGGGCCCAGACAAGACGAAAATAACGAATAAGTTGGTTAATACGTGCGTGACAACAAACTTCGTTTGGTCGTTGGATCAGTTCTGTCTTTTACCTTTTGAAGTTATGGAAAAGTTCGTCCGCGGGGCTCAATACGTGCAAAATGCAATTATGCAGTTCTGACATGCACAATGCAAGAATGGCTAATATATACTCCAACCTTCATATTCATGCTCATCGATGCCATTAGCTAAAAACGTTATTCATATTTTTCGACGAGCGAGAAAACAAAAACTGATTCTCACACGTTGCAGTCAACGCTAAACATGAGGCGCGACATTGACTCATAGACAGATTCATCAACTGCTACTTTTTATTGATCCGCAGTTGTCCCTAGAAGGTTTGGAAAGTTAGATGTGCTTATAAGCAAGAAATTTGAAGGAAGAATTCATGATTATGGGAGAGACCTGCATAATAAAATCTATATATACATCATGGAAGTGGAAGGTGCAGTGCGAGTCCGACCGGGGACTGATTTACTCCGTGTATAGAGGCACCAGAGATATCTTTTAAAGTTCAGGATACATAATGTACAGGTTAGTCACCTGCATCACAGTTCTTGTGTAGTAATGCCTGTGAGAGTGTGTGTTTATGCGCTTGCATAGCGTAACTGTCTGGCAAGAAGCTTTTTCTAGCTTGAAATGCAGTTTATGCGGTGAACAGAAACGATGTTTAATTTCACTCACCGCAGTTACCTTCTGTGTGTATCGATCGAGCATTGCTTGTAAGACATGCGCACGCATGCACCACCGTCAGCGAAACTAATCTTAGATAATGACCACACGTGGTTATCAGGCTGCATACTATATATACACATTCTTCGTTTGAATGAACAGTCTTTTTGTTACTGGCTTCCACTCATCGCTGATCTGATACAAGGTGTCAGAAGTGGGCGCATCGCTCCGCGGAGTAGATGAAATCGGCTCACAAGCTGCAAGCAGTAACCCGCCTATGTAATTAGAAGCCACGACCACCCGGCAAAATTGAGCATTAGCAATGAAACTTCTCAAGGCACCAGACCCCTTGCTGCTATCCGGAAACATGGCAAAGAACTAGGAGAGATTCAAACAAAAGTTTGAGCTGTTCTTGGAGGCGACATCACCAGCGAAGGAACCCAGGACTCCAGTGTCAAGACCGCGCTCCTGCTGAGCTTTGCGAGGGACGAAGCACTCGAGGTATTCAACAATTTCTGTTTTTCTGAGAGTGAAAGCAAGCTTGATTTCGAGACGGTTGTGAAAAAGTTCGATAAATATGGCCAAGAGCAGCAAAATAAGGTTTTTTAGAAGTATCTGTTCTGCATTGGGACACCAGCAGAAGGCGAACCCTTTGAGCATTTTCTACATGACCTCAAGAGACAGGCACGCAGCTGTAACTTCAATTCCTAGACAGAATCTTTGATACGAAACCAGATTGTCTTCGGTAAAGACAACACCAAGCTGCACGAAAAAATGTTCAAGGAGAAGGACTTGACGCTCGACAAAGCAGGACAAATATGTCGAGCTGTGGAAGTATCCGCCCAACAGAATGAAGCTTGATCCCATGCATACAAGCAGATAGACGTGGTTAAAAAATCGCAACAGCACGTTTGTGCCCAATGCAGTCGCTCTCACGCGCGTGCTAGGTGTCCAGACTTTGGAAGAACTTGCTTCGTGTGTAAAGGAAGAAATCACTTCACTAGGTGCTGCACGAAACGTCAAGTAGACGAGGTTAATAAAGAAAGCGATGACTTCAGCGTTTTGGATGTAATAATTTGCAACGTCAAGAGCAGGGAAGATTGGACAGTCAAATCGCATGTTGCGGGTGAAAAGGTGGCGCTTAAGGTTGACACAAGCTCTCGGGCAAATCTGCTGCCTTACTCTATCTACCGAAGGTGCAAGGGGTGCCTGAAGCTTTACGAAAGCTGTGCCGTACTTCGGTCCTACAGCGGAGGTGTTATGAAACACGTCGGCGTGGCAACACTGTAAGTTGAGACGAATGATCGGTCCTGTAGCATCCTCTTTTTCGTTGTGAAAAAGAGCAGCCCCACTATTCTGGCATCTGCCGCAAGTGAAACTCTGGGTCTGGTGTCGCGTAACGTTAACATGGTCAGAAGAGATGGCCCCAGTGACATTGTCGAAAAATTCCCGGATTTATTTCAGGAAACTGGCTGCTTGCATCAGCAGTACCACATGGTTTTGCGCAAGGATTGAGCACCAGTAGTAATGCCAGCACGGCACGTACCATTGGCACTGCGAGGAACACTACGAGATGAGCTCGACCGGATGGAAAGAGGTGGCATCATAGAGAAGGTCAACGCGCCAACAGACTGGGTGAGCCCTCGAGTAATCGTAAGAAAGAAAAATGCAAAGCTGCGTTTGTACATGGATCCTAGGAACATCAATAAATGCCTAAAGCGAGAACATTATCAAATGCCAAAGCGAGAAGATATTGGGGCTGAGCTAGCAGGGGCCAAGTATTTCTCGCGCCTTGATGCAAACTCCGGCTTTCACCAAATCCCTTTAGACAATTCAACGTCCAATATCTGCAAGTTCAGCACACCGTTCGGGCGATACCGTTTTCTCAGGCTCCCATTCGGTATAGCTTTCGCTCCGATGAGCGAAATTTTCGACCGCGCAGCAGGAGTGCACGTGTATGTTGACGATGTCCTAATATATAGAATTACTAATGATGAACACGATGCGTGCCTCCGTCATGCTTCGCATTTAGCCAGACAGGCTGGTTTGACGTTCAATGCTGATAAATGCAAGTTCGGGATGACTGAAATTCTTTTCTTTGTGGTGACGTCATATCTAAAGAGGGAATAAAACCAAACCCTATGTTGAGCGCATCACTGGGCGATTTACCTCACCCGGCCGACAAGGCAGCCGAACACCAGATGCTAAGCATGGCTAATTACTTTGGCAAATTTACACCCAACCTGGCCGATAACACGAACCTGCTGCGCAGCCTTTTAAAAAAACACACCATTTTTGAATGGACAAAGAACCATGCGCGTGAATGGGCAGTTATTTGCGAGCATCTAGTCACACCACCACTGCTCGCCATCATTGACGCGTCTAGAGAAACTAGAATTTGTGCAGATGCTTCAAAATGCGGGCTAGAATCAGCTCTTTTACAGCGTTACGGTGACGCTTGGTGGCCAGTTGCCTATGCATCTCGCGCTATGAGCGATTCAGAACAAAGATAATCTCGGATCGAAAAAGAGGCGATGGCAATAACCTACGGATGCGAAAAGTTTCACCAGTTTGTTTATTGACGCAAGATTGAAACTGACCATCGTCCGTTGATAGCCATTGTGACAAAACCTATTAGTGACATGCCTCCACGACTTCAGCGTTTTTTTTCTGCATTTGTTCACCTATGAGTTTGATCTCTACTTCGTGCCAGGCAAGCAGCTGCTCCTGGCAGACATGCTGTCCAGGGCGTCGCCAAGGGCCGCAAGAGACGTTGGATTCAACGAGGACGTGGAAGTCCATGCAACGAGAATTGTGTCCGAGTTGGTAAGCAAAAAAACCATGGATCGCCTAGCAAAGAAAACTGCAGCCAATCTCAAGTTTCGAGCTGTTATCGACTACTTGTACGGCAAGGAAAAGCTCGAGAGCCCATTGAAATCGTTCGCATTCGAATTATCACTCGTACACGGCATTTTATTTAAGGGATGCAAAGTGGCTATCCCAAAGTCATTGAGGCGAGAAATACTCGACCGCATTCATGAAGGGCACTTGGGTATGAACAAAGCCAAAGCAAAAGCTCGACGTCTAGTTTTCTGGCCAGGGCTTAACGTGGACATCGAGAAGATGCTACAACACTGTACAGCCTGCCGCAAGTACGCTTATACGCAGCAAAGTGAGCCGCTGGTATTGAGGCCGACACCGCAATACGCGTGGTACAGAGTTGGAGTCGACATTTTCCAGCAAGGTGGAAGCTCATACGTCTGTCTTCGATGCTTTGTCCAGTTTCCCAGAAGTAAAAAAAAACTAACGGATTGACCGGTATATCTGTAATGAAAAAGCTGAGTGCCTATTTTGCTAGATATGGCATCCCAGTAGAAGTTTGCAGCGATAACGGTCCTCACTTATCAAGCTATGAATTTGCAGTTTGGCCTCCAGATACAACTTCCAGCATGTGACATCTAGCCCTGGATTCCCTCAGTCTAACGGCCTCGCTGAAAAAGGCGTTCAAATTGTCACGCGAATCATGAAGGAGACTGCGGAAACGAAACAGGACTTCTGGCTTGGATTGTTGAGCTATCGTTCGTCACCCCTCGAAGATGGTCGTTACCCTGGTGAACTCCTCCAAGGCAGACGCCTACACACGAGACTTCCAGACTTCAGCCACCCCTCAAGCATTCCCGTGATTAAGAACAACCATTCCGATAATCGAAGCAGATGCTTGCCAGCACTCATGAAATGGGATGTTGTACGCGTCAAAGACAAGGCATGGACCTGAAAGGCGCAAGTGCTAAAACGAGTCGCAACGAGATCTTGCGAGATGGCCACGGAGAACGGCTTCGATGTAACCGGCGCCACCTACTGAGGACAGGTGAGCAGTATCGGGAAGACTTTGAAAGTGAGTCCTCATCGAGCCGGGAACGTGATGGCCTCGACGAGCCAGGACGGGCTCGGCATGAGCACAGTGACGAACATCGAATGCTCGGTAACAGATCATTCGAGCAGCCATCAGCACAAGTTTCAGTTCCTCAGCAAGGCGTACTTCCTCCCCTACACAGGTCTGCTCGGGAGACACGACCACGGGATCGACTACGCTATCATAGTAACTTTAATGAAGTAACTTAAGTTGTTTTGTTTTCCTGCGGGAAGATGTATCAATTGAGCAATGCTTGTAAGACATGCGCACGTATGCACCACCGTCAAGAAAACTAATCTTAGATAATGACCACACGGGGTTATCATGCTGCATACTATATATACACATTCCTTGTTTGAATGAACAGTCTTTTTGTTACTGGCTTCCATTCGTCGCAGATCTGATACACTGTGCTTTTTAACCTAGGTAATTTCAGGCGATACCCATTCATGCTGCTCACTAGAAATGTGCCGGGACCATGAATTAGGTGCGTTCTTGCTACTATTGTTATATTTGCCTGAATCCAAGTTTAATTTCTATCTCATTGATTTGCGATGTGCTACTAACTTGAGAACTACCAGGAAGTGGTTCTAGAAGTCACATTAGCAAACAGATGCTTTCACATTGTCTACAATCAAATGATTTCACTCGAACATTTGGTTCCGGTATCAGCAGGTAATCCGTATTGCTGCACAATAATGAATTTTTTATTAGAGATTAGGTTTATTAGACTATATAGAATACATAATTGATACAATTATAATGACGTTGAACAGAAAGAAAAAATATAATATAATTTAACTGTTAAATTCACACTCTTTTTCACAGGCAGCCTAAAGCACGGTTACATGTAAGCGTGGTTAGCGTACGTTACATGGTATGCGGAACCATGGTTACGCCGCCAGCCAGGGTTGTAGAAACGAATCTTGGCAACCTCAGCCTGGTCTCGAAGCGAGGAAACGGCGGCGTCGATAGTGGATGGGTGGGCCTCCTTAGCGGAGGACGCTTTTGCGGTGTGTAACATTTCTGAACTGTCGCTGGCACTAACTGGTTCCACGAGGTTAAGCGTGGATAATCAGGACGGTGGTTAACTTGTCTGTGTAACCAGTGTGCAAGATGGCCCTTTGGCGGCATCCTTGTGAACTATATAATAATTATTTTAGTGTATTTGTGCCCGTACGCAGAGTTTTACACTTTGCGCGCGTTTTTAGTGCTGTTATATTGGGAAAGCAGTTGCTTTATCTAGCTGTGTCATCCGCAATAAAAAAATTCAAAAAGAATTCGTGGCTCTTTACGGAGAGTTCTTACTCTCCACGTACTTGGCTTGAGTGGGTGGTAGCTGTAATTCACTATGGCTGCGGTTTGTCGTGGAGAGGGGCTTGAACGAAATTACGAAATGGTCAGTATTCTGCCGTGTGAGTTTTTTTAGTGCTGCGACAATCGAAAAACACAGGTGCCTATTGGTTCAATTACGTCATTTAAATATATTGTCTTCCGGTAACAAACTAAATCGACATGGTTTATCGAGAATACCCATTGGTTCCTGATTAGTCCTTAGCTCTTTCTACATGAAGAGTTGCATTACTGCCCCCTTCTTAGCGCTTGTGTAGATGAGTGCAGTACACGCGAGCTCTTTCATTTATACTAGACCACCACTCTGTAAGCTTATCGTCACTAGCAAGCAGACTGTGTAGCAGTCTACAGTGTTTAGTGATACGTTTATAACTGGTTCGCATCCTCTCACCTATATCCCTTTTGGCCCTGGTGTTCTATAAAAAAGACATGAAGAAACTTTGCTGCCACATGTGTCATAATGAAGTCGAAAATTGAAAAAAAGGTGTCTGAACTATCCTCAATGCGCCTGAGCAAGCATAGGTTGTAATTTTTTCATGTTCTTTGGAATCCTGCAAAGTAGAAAAGAGAATGGCAGATAGCGATAACGGTGACACTCACCTCAAACAAATAATAAATGACAGCTTACTTATTAACCATTAGAACAGTAGCTATTGTATTTTTGTTCTTTATAAGATGTCTAACTTGCAACTTACAAAGTGGGTTTATCCTAACTCTTACGCATCGCCCACCGTAGTGGACAATCTTCATTTTCTAAATATAGAACACCAAGGCTCAGTGGTTGTCAGACTTCTGAATGCATTCAGACTAATTCAGATATTTAGCTCTTGTAAACACTCCCGATTTCTTGTTATTATAGTTAGAAACCTGCCCACATCCCTTAGATAATACGTAAAAGGTGTCTAATAGCGCGATAGTACGTAATCAATTTTAATTTGTTTTTGAAATATATAACTGGTGCGTGATGGAGCTAGAAGAAGACAACGACGAAGTTTAGTTCAGTCAGCTTGCCCTTGCAACTCCTACTCATTGGATAAATTTCGGGATTTCGCATATCTAAGGTGCTGCTGAAATAAATTGTGGTGCGCATTACGGTAATTGAAAGTTACTTATACCAGATTGCGTTCTAGAATTTCACAACTAAATTATTATTTGCCTGAAGTTGGTGTAAAGGCTTCAACTTTATGTCAGGTTTACGAAGAAATGGTAGCGATAGATAATTTCTTTTTATTCTGTCACCGATATTCTTATCAAATGTGGCAGTATTTTTGTTGTTTGGAAGCAATAAATATCGTTAAAGTGCCTATATATATATATATATATATATATATATATATATATATATAGTCTAGTAGATCCTCCGTGAGCGGTCACAACGTGGTTTATTTCGACGTTTCGGCCTAGAGTCTGGCCTTCATCAGGAATAAAGATACAGTTTGTTGGTGCTCAGCTTTATACAATCTCAAATCAGAGGGCAAGGAAAGAGGGAAAAAAGGAAATAAAAAAAGGAAAGAAAAGGAAAGAAAAAAAAGAAAAGAGAAAAATATACGGTGGACGCCCCTCGGGTGCCCCCCTTCCACTTTTCCCTCCACTTCCCCCCCATCTCTCTCCCCCCTCTCCCCTTCACCTTTCTGATGTCAGTGGTCTGTGTATGTTTCCGTTCACTAGCGCATTCCTCCCGATCAGACGGCCCCTCCTGGCACTGGCGGTTCGGTGTGGGGCAAAAAAGAGCTTTTCAGGAAGTCCCAAGCCTTTAACTACTCGGGGTCCCGTAAACAATTCGTCGTAGAAGGACGGGGGCCGCGTATTGTGGCAGAGGCTGGTCAGCGGGCATTTTAGGAAGTTCTAAGCCTTTAACTACTCCGTACACTGTCAACATTTCGTCGTAAAAATAGGGGTGCCCCGTATTGCGGTAGGCTGTGCAATCGCGTGCAATGTGAATTCCTTGCCCGCTTCTAAATTACGCGTGTCGTGGGGGCCTCCCGGCTGTGCACATGGTTGCTGTTGGGCATGTCGTGCATGACACAATTGATTGGGTAGTAAAATAAAACAGAAAACAGACGACAGCTGCACTTAAGAAGAGTAATTACACTTGGAATTGTTTTGGGTTGTCCAGTGCCCTTCGCAGCTGCAGTGCCGTGAACTCAGTTACTATTTTTATTGTTGCCGTTATTGTTTTTTAATGCTTTAATTGCTGCAAGTGTACCAGGATTCTCATTTATTCCTCTATCAAGGGAGTTAAATCAGTGGATAAGGTATGACTCTCGTTGTTCACGTTCTCGATTTGATTTAAATCCCGTCTCTAAGAGTGTTACTGATAGTTTGTCGAATGCATGGTCGGGAAGATTGAGATGTTTTGATAGAGGTAGACTTGGGGCTGATTTCGCATGGGCTCTGTGATTATTGAAGCGAATCCTAAATGGTGTTTCTGTTTGTCCGATGTACTGCATACCACACACGTTGCATTCGAGTAGGTACACCACATTAGAGGAATCGCATGTTTGCGATTCCTCTAATGTGGTGTGATACCACATTAGAGGAATCGCAAACATTAAGGGGAGAATTAAGGGGAGGTATCACATCACATCTAATGTGATGTGATACCTCCCCTTAAAACCTCCCCTTTAGGGACTTGGACAATGCTTTTAAAGGTTTTAAAGGGGAGGTTTGAAAGGTTTTTAGGTACGTTGACGATTTTTTAATTCTTTTAGATAAACAGGGTGACCTTACATCCCCTGATTTTATTTTAAACGTTTTTATAAGACTAGGACGAGGGCTTTCCTTTACTGTTGAATTGCCTCAAGAAGCTTGCCTGCAGTTTTTAGACTTGAGCCTCACGTGGAACGATGAGCATCTTTGCTGGTATTATCATCCTCGTGCTGAGAAGCAGCTGTTGCCATACGATTCTGCCCACTCAAAGATTGTGAAGAGGGGCGTTGCGTCTCCTTGCTTAGAATCGGCGCTAAAAAGGTCGTTCCCACACAGCATGAAACTTAGTTTCCTTAATCAGGTGAGCCGACTAGAGGCTGCTGGGTTCCCTCGATCGGTCATTACGGCCGTCGCTGAATCACTTCTGCAGAAGTTTAAACGTGGAACACGGGGAGCGATGACTGCTACCCAGCCCTTAAGGATTAGGCCACAAGTTGTGCCATATATCCATAAGGTCTCGCACAACCTTAACAAAGTCGCGGCCAGGCACAGCGTACCGATGGTGTTTTCCGCACCAGAAAAAAATGGGAAGACTGTGCCAACGTGTGTGCGATAGAAAGAAGCGTGGCTGTCAGAAGAAACATGAAAGGGTCTTTGTTAAGTGTTCCATGGGGGTTGTGTACTCCATACCCTTATCCTGCGGAAAAGTGAACATTGGCCAAACCGAATGGTGCATTAATGACCGATTAAGGGAACACGCCCAAAAATTAACGAAAAGAGATGACAAGTATGCGCACCTGGTTGCGCATGTCATCTCGTGTGGTTGTGACGCACGATTTTCCGAGACGAAGATTCTGGGCAGAAGCGCAAGTAAAACTGCACGTGAAGTGTTAGAGGCCTTTTTAATTGAAAAAAATAAAGATCACTGTGTAAGCGCCCCTTCAATTTCGTTATTACCAAGCGAACTTCAGTTTATCGCTCTAAGGCTATGATTAGCTGTACGTTTTTGATAATGTATGCTGTGGGCCTTCTTTGGTGTGTGTGTGCGCACAATGTGTCCTGTATATATTCAAGCCTTCGAGCTATGAATAAATCAGTTGGAAATGAGCGCTGTGTGTTTGATGCATGGGTGTGTGCATGTGTGAGTGATCGTGTGAAGTTTTTGCGCTCGAATCAACTTTTCGGTATGGGATAGAGTTTCCTTGATATTTACTAGGCGGAGCTATGGTGCTACTGTCTATGGGAGCTGTATCGCAAGGAGCTCCAACGAGCATGGGAATGATGGGTTGTACATGGATTTGTGTAATATTCATACTTTCTGCTTCGCGTGTGTTGCTGTTGCTTGGAGCTGTTCTGTCACGAAACGAAATTCACCAAATATTCAGTGGTTGCGCTTCACCACCGTAATCTTTTAAGCTTAACAATTCAAATCAGGTCCAGAAGTTCAAAACGGTTTGTTCTTTCCTCAATACAAAACCGAAATACTGCAACAAACAAAGCCACAAGTGTTATTTGCATCCCGCAAGTACGAAAACTAGGCAAATCAGTGTCGCTGAACGACCCATGATCACTGAACGATCGCAGCGCCAGAGTCCCGTTTTGTTAATTTTCGGAAATTGTATGATATATAGTATACAGCCGCTATAGGGGATTGGTGAAGACAGGAATAATGTACAAGCAAACGTGATCATATTAGAATGATATCACTAGTGAATTATAGAATAAAAAGAATAAGTTGATGATGCTTATTTAAATACTTGATTTATCTACTTGAAACAGCCCTGATTCATTTAAAATTTTGTGTACTGCGGAACGAATATCACAGTCATGACATAATCAGGGGCTACAAAGAATAGAATATTTGAAATAACAAAATTGAATCTACTTTGGTTAAACACCAATTTGAGTGTTTCTTCTTTTGGCTTTGCGTCTTTTTCTTTCGGCACTCGAACAAGGCTTATTTATTTATTTATTTATAAATACTGCAGTCCAATGCTGAGTAATTGCATGAGTGGGATACACAGATACAAAAGCAAAGAAAAACAGTTATACCACAATAAGTCCTTCACGGAACAAATATACTCACCTCCTAAGGACAAAGATAAGAGAATGCGAAAAAATATATTATTGCGACTAAAATAACTCCAAAGAATTTCATATATTCATTTCAGGAACAGAACCAGGTGGATCGTTCGAGAAAGCAATAGTCCTTGGAAAATCACTGTATTTGAACATGTTATCAAGTGCGAATATTGACTCTATGTTAAGATTGTGACCATGCCTCATTGGCAGAGCATGAGAATAGACGATGTACTTGTCAACAGATAGTCGGCACGACGAGCGAACAAATGAGTGCAATAGTTTCAAAAAGTCGATATCATGCGTAACACAAAATGAAGGTAACTTCAAAGATTTTGTTGCATATAAAGGTGAAAAATCATGGTTATAGAGATGAAGAATTAAACGATCAGCTTTACTTTGAACACATTGATTTTTGCCCACATCAGTCACTTGTATTGTATTCCACACTACGAAGAGAGCTCTAATATAGGATGAATCACTGTTTCCTACATTAATAATTTGGCGGATTTTAAACATGTAGCAGACGGACGTCCTAAGTTACCTATTATTTTATTGCTTTGGATGTAATGTAGCCTTCGTGATGCGACCATTGCATGGTGTGTGGGATCATAATGCCAAGATATTTGTATGTCTGTGCTAGGAGAAATACGATATTGTTGAAGGACTAGGTATGATGGTATAGAGAATGGCTCTTCGTGAATGAGAAAGCTACGGTTTTTCTGAAGCCTATGCGCATCTTCAAATTCGAGCACCATGAACAAAAATTCGACAAATAATCTTGAATTGCGACGTGATTATTAGTAGAAGATATTACCTGGTAAAGATGCAATCGTCGGCGTAGAAATGAACTTAATTGGTACCTGCTATGACTTAAAAGGTCATTTATAGAAGTTAAAAATAACAGAGGACCCCAGGTACATCTGGTGTCCTTGTAACGTTTACTGCTGAGGGTGGCTTGGAATTGAACGAAATAAATTGACAAGGCATGTTTTGAAAGTTTGCGATCCAGTCAGCCACTTGTTTATCATTTAAATTATTTCTAGTTTACCTAGCAGATTGCTGTGCATAACGTTGTTGAAAGACTGCAAAATCTGTAAATGAGGCATCCATTTGATTGCAAATGCCTGATTTCTTCATATTACCAACCGAAAATTCCAAAGGTTGCGTTGTTCTGAAGTCGCGACATTGCATGCTGGACAAAAGGTTGTTCGATAAAATAAGCTTAGTTATATGTTTGCTAATGATTTGTTCAAGCAGCTTTCCAGTAATGGAGGTAAGTGATATGGGTTTATAAATAAAGAGAAGCTGTTTGTTTTCAGATTTTTTTGCAGAAGTAGGACCTCAGCTAACTTTTTGAACTCGGGGACTCTCTTGTAGACAAAGAGGTTTTAAAAATAGTGGTCAAATAACGCGCAAACTTGAGAGCATGCAGGACCAGAAAGCTATTCAGAATAATATTTGGGTCAGTGCGCTTCTTAACAACTAACGTAAGAATCCAGTTTAGGATAGTATTTGTGCTAAATACCAGATGGTCGACGGACATCGCTAGGTTAGAACTTCCCAGCAAAGGAAGAGCATTACTGTTATGTGTGAAAACTGACTGCCAATAGATAGTGAAGGCTTTAGCTATCTTAAAGGGGTCTTAAACAGCCGTACTGCCAGCAATAAAGGAAACTGTATTGATTATAGTGCGGTCCATAGAAGACCGGAATTCTCGATGCTTAAAATTTTGTAAAACAGGAAGTCCAACTTGGTTTAAAAGTTTTATGTACACTGTCGTTTTTCATAACAGAGAACACGCGAACGCGTGGCCTGCGTTCTGCGGCGGCTGCCTAGCATCATCCAGAGTTATTCAATCATACGAGTTGGGAAACTCCCCATAGGCTCCATATATCAAAATCCGAACACGGCATTGGCCAATACTGCAGGAGTAGACTGTAGCGCCTTCCCTTCACAATAAAGCTAACTAGAAAACGCAATATTTTGTGTTTCTGCGTTTAGCAAGATTGTGATCACCGCCACATTCTGCCAGACAGCTTGGCAGTGCCTAGAACTTGTTCATAGGCGAGTTGGTGCCTAAGGGTGCTGAAAATGTTACTTTTTCGCAGTGGTGGAGACGTGATAAAGGACAGAGGAGCTGCTTGTTTTCTTGATGCTCTGTTCTTTTTCTTGTTTTCCGCATCGCGCTAGAAGTATTGTGGCTATAAGCGGCGTGTTCGTGTGGAACACAGCTTGCACAGCGTAAATGGACGGTGCAGCGAAGTCAGTAGTTTATCAGACTCATGTGGAGAGCCAACGATGTTTACATGTCGGTGAAATAGTGAGCGACAAGGTATAATGTAAGTGGGACGCAGCGTTGATCCAGGTGGATCCAACCTGTAAATCTGTCAACGGCAGCAGACGACGTTGCCTGAGCAGCAAACGCCGGAGCCATTAGAAAGACTTCACGAACATCGCACCTGAAAAGGGCGCTTGCAGGGCTAGTTGCAATGAAATAGCAATGTTCAATTTTGCCACTCTCTTTTCATTGGGCATTCATAACTATATGGTATCCCAGCCAGTGTCTGATTGATTTCGCGATTAGTAAAATTTGACTACTGCGTGCAGGAGAAAACAGCCAATTCGCAGTAAGTACTGATCGGTACAGTTGTGCTTTGGTTTGCACTGTACCGTATCTGTGTCTTGTTTGTGCGACCATCACTCACGTCATGTTAGTGAGACACATCGTGAACTGCAGAGAGGCACAGTTAAAAGGATTCATCAAACTTCCCATGAACAATCAATCTCAAGCGCATAGTTTCAAACGAGCAAACTGGGAGTAATAGAAGCAGTCAGGGCGCAGCGTTAAAGCCATCGTGACACGAAATTGCAAGCACCACTTTCAACGAAATAAAACATGACTCTTTGACCCGGCTTCGATTATGGTTTTGAAGAGCGAAAACTGCTGACAGCGGCGGTGGGTGCCGTGGAAGTCATGGTCATTTATTGACGCGATGACGTCAGTGTGGCACACGCGTTGAGCAGCCTAAAAAGAAGCGAACGCGCAAGAGGCAATGCAGTGTTTTGCATTGTTGCTCCCAAAGAGCTTACGATATGCTCACTCCCGCTAGGTAGGCCATTGGCGTGTCTGGGTTTCAGAACGCTGTTTTGCAACTCATATGTTTGAATAACTCTGGCACCATCAACTGACAGCAAATAAAAACAATTTTGCTTTCAGAGTCATAAGCTGCCGAAAAAACAACAACGAGGTATGGCCGGTAGGCAAGCGCTGCTAGATTGCCCTCCATCTCGGCTCACGCCTGTAGTGCGTAGTCCACTGCCAACATATCAAACGTTGTGCACGACCATGGAGCTTTATTCGCCCGACATAGCTCACCGCGCGAGTGGTGAGGAACGTAATCTAACAGCACTTGTCTACCGGCCATGACTCGTTATCTTGCTTAACCATAGATGACGCCAAAAGCGAACGTACTTTCTTCACTTCTCGGTTGATGGTGCTGTAGGCAGCCGCCGCAGAGCGCCAGCCACGCGTTCGCGCATTCCCTTTCATAAAGGGCGACAGTATCCAGACCATTTATTTATGGAGACCTATCACAGCAATGGTAAAACGACTGATACCATCTTGATTACCTAATATTTTCAAACGGCGTAGGCAACAAACGCCCCGCGAAGTTCGAAGCTTGCTGCGATTCACCTGTGGAACCTGCTGGCCTACTTTTCTTGGGTGGGGTTTGCGAGGCACGAATTGATCAATGCATAACTTCACAATATGCCCAATTGCGCTGAATAAAGTGTCAGTAGGATTATGACTACCAAATGCTTCAAATGAATCAAAGTTCGAGGTAAGCACACCTGTGATAGAGGCATTGTCTGCATGGAAAAAGTCAAGAAACTGCATTATTCTTGGCTGCGGTGTATCTAAATGCGACGGGAGCAATATATGCAGTGCTTTGTGGTCAGAAATGCCATCAACTTTGTCGCATTGAGCTGTAGTTTGAACTAACTGTGAACTAAGCAAAAACAAGTCTAGGAGAGCATTATGGTGATTTGGAGATTGCCCTATTTGTGTAAGACCCAGTGTTCGTAAAAGCGATAACTCTACAAATAGAAATTTTCTTGCCCAGTTCAGCTTTTTGTTCGCCGATCAATACATGGCTGATTGAAGTCTCCCATAAAAGAAAAGTTTAAGGCACTGAAGACATGCTTGTCCATTATTATGCAAGGGTTTTGTGAATAATATGCTTAATAAAATACACCAAGAACTATTGACGTACAGTTGATTTAAACAGAGTTTACACCAAGTGAATTCAACATCAGGTGTGTCGGGAAGCAGAAGGTATTTTATGTCACAGCAAATAGGTAGCGCACCAGTTTAGCCATTTGATCGGTCATATCTTAGTGCATCGTACACGGTTGGGGTAAATTCACAATTGAACACTTCATCATGTTGTGTGGTCGGCGTTATAGCTACAACATGAGGAGAGTGCGATGTAACAATAGCGAGTATAGGCAGAAATTTGTTAAGAATACTTCTGACATTCAAATACAAAATACTTACCCCCGTATTGACAAAACTAATTTGAACTTATCCTATTAACTTAAGTCAGCCTTAGTCACAAGTCCGCCCTTAACGCGTTTCAAGAACCCACCTTTACTAGTGTCGCGTAACATTCGTCGTACATCAGTGAGGGCCCGTCAAGGTAGCCTGTGACCTACCTTAAGGCTTCGAGAACACTCTAAGAAAACAACACAGTGGAGGACGACAGCTTCACGCAGTTCATTGTTTATGTGGACCGCAAAGAAGACGAAATGAGCAGCAGAACGCATAGATGTCACCAGCGCGCTCAGTCCTCATCATCGACAAAACCCACTGGAGACCTACGACAAGCAGGAACAAATGCTGCCCCTGCTTCACAAAAAGTGCCGCGAAGAATTTGCTCGTTGTGTGTCTCTACAGAAAAATATCCATGCTCGTTGGTTCACTGTGCCACCTGTCATGCAGCTGCACATTCCATCGCGCCTATAGGGAGTTGGCACGTTTCAACTTGGGAGCAAATACCTTGTGAATGCCTTGTAGCTGACCATAATTCGAGTACACAGCCCAGTGGATACCTTCTATTATTGCAAAAATACATCTCCCGTACCAATAAGACTTCCCAAAGTGCCACAAACACTTTTTTAGTTTTTCGGTTATCTTAACACGGATGCACATGTGTCATCTGTTCAATGTCATAACGAGCTGCTTCTAGTTTTTGTTTGCGGGTGCACGTTAAAGAACCCCAGGTGGTCTAAATTTCCGGAGCCCTCCACTACGGCGTCTCTCATAATCATATAGTGGTTTTGGGACGTTAAACCCCACATATCAATCAATAGTTTTTGTTTGCTTTTTCTGAAGGCACATTGTGTCTGTCTTTGTATATGTCGACAAAATTCGCGAGGACATAGCCACTTCGTCGGGGAAGTTTACTTCAGTGCGCCGTTCTCCAATAATAAAAACTATGTCAAAAATACCTTAAAACTCCTCAACCTATTAAAAATATACCTAGTGAAATTTTACAAAAGGTAAGGCAAATTGCAAATGCTGAAGAGAGCACTATAACACCACCGAACATAGAATACGTTGAAACAACAAAACTGACCTCATGACCACAATGCGTTGAAGGGGGTCGAACAACTGTGACCACACGAAAAACACCTAGTTCACCGAAAACTACCAGTGCCTCAACAAATATTTCTGCTGCTCAGGTATGGCAGTGTCTGTGCATACTGTTGTCAGCTTCTTGCGGTAAAGTTAATTTATCGCTCCTCGCAGTATTGATATTGTAGCACAAATTTTCGTACCCTCCATCACAGGGCCTATACTTATGGCAGTGTTTGTGCATAGTGTGGTCAGCTTCTTTCAGTAAAGGTAATTTATTGGTCCTCGCAGTATTGATATTGTAGCACAAATTTACCTACCCTCAATCACAGGGCCTATACTTGACGAGTTTCGAAAGCATTTCATAAGGCGCCCTTACGACTACCTAAAGCCGGTTTTTTAAACTCATCTTGCATTTTCTAATACTTTTCTCTTAGTTCTGTTAGTAGCATTACCGCGATAGGTCAAGGTCCGTTCTTCAATACGGTGGTTAGGTTTTCTGAAATTCCTCGCAGTCAACGAATAGTTAATTTGTTTTTGAAGCAAACGATTTTGAGGGTGCCAGTAGAATCACAAAAAAATCTGTGCTATTGTCTCGAATGTAGCGCATGTGATCAATTTAGGCATGATCATAAAGTAGCTTTACTGTGGATCCTTTTTTCAGTACCTGGAAGTTGCGTCCCACTGTTGCTTTCGTAAAACGTGCATATTCTGAAATAAATCTGAATAGGTTTTCAGTTATGTGCCGACCAGACCTTTTCAGTGTCAAAACATTTTTCATGACGCGCATTTTTACTCTGAATCAATCATTTTTTAATGGTTGGTCGTGTCCTCCTTTGAAGTGAACCGCCTATAGAATTACATCGCTCAATATATGAACACTGTGTCCTAGTACGCTCAGATAGCACTGGTGTTACAGCATTCAGAAAAGAGTCAATATTTGCATCATGCATTTCCCAAAAGCCATATAAAAGAATATTGTTTAGGTTTGAATGGTTTTCTAAATCATCTGTTTGAACTGAGCTTGGTGACATTCTTCAAGTGACGCAATTTTAGAGCAAAGTTTCTTATTTGTCACATCTTAAAGAGTAATAGCTATAAAAATTTGAATGCAGACACGCGAGTCCTATGAGTTATTCTGTATTTCACATCTGCAACTTCACATGTAATTTTTTGGCCAGCCAGTAATTGCGCAATATTATTAGCCGTGTCGGATGGGGAACTAGTCGAGCTTCCACTGCTACTGGCAACGGGGGTTTTAACTTCGGCTGATTAGCAGTACTAGATGCAGGTACACCTCTAGGACCAGAGTGAGGTTCGACGTCATCACTGAAGAGGAGGCTATTCAAACAGTGAAAAACACGACAGCAACAAGCAACAACACTGTTCAGGCAGAAAAGCCAAAGAAGCGATCGCTGGAACGATCGTTATAGGCATCAGGAATATAACATACTTGCCCATGCATTGATTTAGCAACATTCCAGCGTCACCAATGTCCTGCCCTCTTATGCGCAAAAGTACTGAGAAGAGATTTAGAGCGTCCTGCATTGACGGTGTCGACGTCGTGTTTACGATGAATGGTTTTGAGAAGGTAACGTCTGCAACGGGTGGAAAGCGTGGGAGTCGGTCGCTAAAGCCTCGCTACGTGCCAGGGTCAACAATGAGTGGTGTGACAGGATAGACCAAAGACATTCCATCAACGGCATCGTCAAGTTGCAAAAACAGCTAGCACGATGAGGCAGTGTCACAGGAGAGTAATGCATGGCTAAATAGTATTATTTATATTTGTTGGGCTTTAATGCACCAAAACCACCATTTGATTCGGAGAGACGCCGCAGTGGAGAGCCCCGGTAATGTTGACCGCCTGGGGTGCTTTAAGCTCACCTAAATCTAAGCACACCGGCCTCAAGCATTTTTGCCTCCGTCGCAATAGTGGCTACTGCGGCCGGGTTTCAATCCCGCGACCTTTTAATCAGCAGTCAATTGCCTTAACTACTAAAATACAATGGCAAGGTTTATGTTTCAATCCAAAAAGTAGCGTAAAAAGAGGCATCGATTGAGCAAGAGTTTGGCTTTGCCGCTGTTCTGCCCAGCCAGATCCTCCGTCCATTCGCAGTGAGCCTTTTCGCACGCTCACACTGACCTTCAATAACCCTTGGTATTCGGAAGAGGTTTGTATTACAAGATGCTTCTTTCTTGAGTAGCTGTCACTGCAGTTACAAGAACCTACTACGTCTATAAACCCAGTGGCAGAAAAAACTTTCTAATGCGATGAGGCAGCGCTGAACAAGGACTAACCGCATTTCGCCAATATGGCCAAATCGCTCCGGGCAGTGAGATCAAATGGCGTAGACAGAAACCACGTGTACCCCCCCCCCCCGCCCCTTTTGCTTTCTTTTGGCTGAAAGCACACAAACTAGCTCGAATTCTTGCGTTATTAGTCAAGCTGCTTCAGTCATCTTGATTATAAAATCAAAGAAACGTTATGCGTATTTTTGTCTCGATTGTGTTACTCTTAGACGAGAGCCTTAGTTTTGCATATTTCAAGGCCATACCGTCAGGTACTGACGATACCACGCGACAATGAGAGCCACTCGTCCACTTAATATTTGCCGCGTTCACGCGGGTACATTGCAGAAAAAGCAATGGTATCGCGTTATTCAGAAACCTTCACCTTCATCCTCATTACGGCGTTATCATGACAAAGGAAGCTACGGTATCTCCACAAAGGGAAACCAATGAGAGTGATGGCAAAAAATTGTAATATCATACGCAGAATGCTCCCGGCTCACTCATTTCACAAAGATGTCCTCTACAGAGGGCCAAGTAACCCTCGTGCTGTCTATAGCTTCAACAGATACTTCGCCGTAAATGTACACAAGCCACCATCCATAACATGTACACCCATGAGAACGGCCGACCCCATCTAATAAGTCAAAGTGCAGGGTGAAGGCACGCATCACAACTCCGCCGTAACAGGAGTGCGGTCATGACCTTTAAACAGTGCCTATTGCACCACACCGTGGGTGATAGTGAACAAGTGAACCACGCTGAAGCACCCTAGAGCCCTGCGTAGCAGCAGTAGTAAATGGCATAATGAAATCAAGATGCCATGAAAATAGTAACAGCGAAACCCTACACCAGGGCTTCCGGATCCTTGTTATCGTTGGAGACCAGTGGCAACAAGGATCGATTGATATGTGTGGTTTAACATCCCCAAACCACCACATGATTATGAGAGACGCCGTAGTGGAGGGCTCCGGAAATTTTGACCACCTGGGGTTCTTTAACGTGCACCCAAATCTGAGCACCAGGCCTACAACATTTCCGCCTCCATCGAAAACGCAGTCGCCACAGCCGGGATTCGATCCCGCGACATGCGGGTCAGCAGCCGAGTACCTTAGCCACTAGACCGCCGCGGTGTGGCTGGAAAAAAGGATACGGTGGCCCTTGCGCAAATAAACTGTCGGTAATTTGACGCGGGCTTCCGCATCATTGTATTGCTATCGTAATGAAAATGACCGGTAAACAGTAGATGTAGTTCACCTTCGAGTCGTCGTAGGCAAATGCCTAAGAGTCTCCGTTAGTTTTGACACGTTTGGTTCTGAATTAAGCGCTCAGAAAACAAAAGCTTCATATGAAGTACACAATCTTTCTCTCTGCTAAGCCGCACAGCTACTTACCTTCTTGAACTGAAACGTTTCATTGCTGCATGGATGAAAATCAGCTAACAATAAAGGTCACTGCTCAAGGAAAAGAATCAGCTTAAATGGTTTCCTGCATCGCCTGGTATAGGGTGTTCGACTCACATGGTGAGGCAAGGTGGTAACCGCTAACATTTCGACGCGGTGGCATTGCGTGGGTACACTCCGAGAGGTTTAAATAGGTGCGCAGTCAACAAGTTTTTTATTGCAATTATATCAGTAGGAAAGACACAGTCACAGATAGATAACAGTAGAAAGAATATAACGTTTCACGCCTCGCAGGACTCAACATAAGGACCACTGTGGCCCTGGCAGCAATACTTCGCTAGATGAGGGGACAGTTGCGCCCATGGCTAGCAAGGTCCTCACGCCGTTCGAGACCAGGGAAAACAAGGATCGGGCGGCCCTGCTACAAACGTCCTGCCAGCCATATTACGCTGGCTTCCGCATCATTGCTCGACTCCACCGGCTGGGTGGCTGCTGTTTCGTTGATAATACCACTTCCATCCACTACAAGGACGTGCGCTCAGGGAGATTCTCCCTGTACCTGATCTACCCCCTTTGTATATGGGCATACCTTTTGTGTAAGTCATTTACAGTTTTTTCTAGTAGTTGTGCAAACGTGAGACGCTGTCGAAGCAGCGTCATCAACCTGCAGCACGAAGGGCGGTATTGTATGGCCCCCGGCACGATATCGTGGGCCGCATTGTGCGCGTTTGTTGACTTCGACGAGAAGGGGAGTCAGGTTAAAGTTTACGCTTGTCCGTTTATTATGTGTTCTTACGTACTTTGTGCGCAACCTTGTTTTACTTCCAAGTAAAAAATGACAACGCGTAATTGTTAATCAGTCGCTTCAATGTCCTTTAGCAGCAGTGAAATATTTGGGCCTGGGCAAGAAGTAGGAGCCTGACTGGCACAAAAAATTTATTATAATGCTGCATTGCCTAAGCAACTCAAATATCTCTAGGTAAATTGCAATGTACACAATTGATTCCAGGCTGTAGATATCCGTCATGATGGTCTAGCGGTTATGTTGCTCGACTGCTGATCCGCAGGTCGCAGGACGGAATCCGGCATGCAGCAGCCGCATTTTTGATGGAGGCGAAAACACCTGAGGCTCGTGTGCTTTGATTTCGAAGCGTGCCAAAGAAGCCCGGGTGGTCGCAATTTCAAGAGTTTCTACTACGGCGTCTCGTAAAACCATATCATGGCTTTGTAACTTTAAACCCCAAGGTGTATCCTGATCACATCGAACGTGAGGCCCTGGCCAACATTACAGGTTTTGGTAAAAGTTTCTGAAGACCTAGACACTAGTACCTCAACAATGGTCCCGAACTTAATTTTTGTGAAAGAAAGTTTTGTTTGCCCGAAAAAAATTACAGGGTGTTTCAAGAAATATGTCCAGTATTATTGTAAAATTACAGAAAGAAGGTATCTGTGCAACCTTCGGTGTCCCTTTAGTGTGGCAGAAGGCATCTTCAGATCCGTACAATCAATACTTATGCCACAAAGTAATAAATTAACACAATTCCCTTTTTACCCAGGGAAGATAGGTGGTCGAAATAATTGGCCACATTCAAGTCTTTCCTGCGAGTAGTCCATAGCCATTTTGAAATCTCTGAAAGGCGGTAACTGGTAATTGCGATAGGGCAATAAAATTTGTCTTATTTAGCAGGCGAAACCAAAAGCAATGCACCAAACAGCGCCTCTCCAATTCACTTCAAAAACGCACTCAATCACGACACTGTTCCCTCGTAGTTATCAACCGTGAATCTCCTTACTTCGTTTCCTGGCAGCGCTTTCCGACTGCATGGCCCCTTATGAACGTGATTGATGATCGCTTTTCCTCCTCTCCTAGTGAAAGGGAGACAATGTGGTAATTGGGGGCATTGTCGAAGTTAATGAAAAATGCACTGTTTAGTGCGTTTGTTTCGGTTTCACCTGCTTAATGAGCCAGAATTCATCGCGCCGTTGTTGATTGATTGATTGATATGTTGAGTTTAACATCCCAAAACCACCATATGATTATGAGAGACGCCGTAGTGGAGGGCTCCGGAAATTTCGATCACCTGGGGTTCTTTAACGTGCACCCAAATCTGAGCACACGGGCCTACAACATTTCCGCCTTCATCGGAAATGCAGTCGCCGCAGCCGGGATTTGAACCCGCGACCTGCGGGTCAGCAGCCGAGTACCTTAGCCACTAGACCACTACGGCGGGGCAACCGTTGTAATTACCAGTGGCCACCTTTAAGAGATCTTAAAAATGGCTGTGGATTATTAGCAGGATGAACTTCAATTCACCCATTTAACTGGACCATTCATTCCCACTGGTTAATAAGGTAGTTGTGTAATTATATTAGTTACTACAGTTATCAATGTTTGGACACATCTAAAGGTGCCTTTTGCCACAGTAAAGAAAAAGCTGCAGGTAGCACGCAGATATATTCGTTCTGTATTTTTTTTAATAAAGTGGATGCCTTTCCTGAAACACCCTATATGTATGTAGCTTTTGGCGGAGAAAAATAGTTTTTTGAAACTTCGCGATTGGAAAAGTTTTAGCGCATGTAAAAAAAAACAGTGAGCTGTGAATCACAGTATTCGCTTACCTAAAAGAACAAGTATAATACATTGTTGTGAGGCAGTTGTTTGTCTTACTCGTTGAAAAACTTTAGACGAGAAAAGTCACAAACCTGGCTAACCACACAGACTACCTGTATTTGAGTAATTGATTTGCCACTAACGACTCCAACAGCATAAAAAAACTTGTACATATTACGATACTATTGCTTTCTTGTTGAATACCTTTCGCGGTGTTATCGCTCTTTTTTCAATGCGCGACTTCAATGAAATGTAAGAGGTTCACCAAAAACGCAAGATGTTGCCAATATTTTTTTCATAAAGTCCATTTCAAAGTTAAAAAAATCCCTCTGATTAAACTCAAGGACCTCTTCTATAGATCTGCGGAATAAAACGAAAGTTGTAACGTGTCGTATGTGACCAAGTCAGCCATGCGGCCCCGCCGTTTGTTAAAGACTTAAAATATTGGCGAAGTTCTTCAAAGTAAATGACGCAATGTAATAACAAAAAACCAAACCCACAACAACGAATGCATAACAAGTTTGCATGGCACAGTAAGCTTTGTCTTGCAATCAATTGCTTCGGAGAACACTGTCGGTTACCTCGCTCAGCGAATATGTCTGTGTAAGCAGAGGAAAGAAAAACGTACAATAAAACAAGTTCATTGAGCGAATCAAGTCCATTCTGCATGCAGCGTCGTGAGTACGCATAAATTCATCAATCTTACTTTGTTGAGTAGAGAAGATAAGATAGATTCCCTGCATTCGAGAAGAGAGGACCAAAATTTTAATATTTTTTTTCAAGTTCATATGCTCCAGCCGACTTCAGGAAGTGCAACAGAACCATGTGCAGCTACTGAAAACGCGTCCGTAGCTGCATAATTAGGAAGAATTTTCTCGGGAGGCGCAACACCCCCATTCTCCAATTTCCTGAAAACGTGACGGCAGAAGCATTCATATTTCTGGTAGGATTGTTCGTGCACTTGGAGCCACGTCTCGTGGCGTCTGTCGAAATTCTGCATGCGTGAAAATTAGACTCAAGCTGCTCTTTTACAGAACATGTACTAATGCAAACGAACAGATCACACTGTGCTAAGAAATTCAAGAAGCCCGATCACTGTAGAAAAAAAAAGGTCGAGTAAAAAGAGTGTATTTGTCCCACAACAATATTCGTTATCCGGCTAGCTTGCGCTTCATTTTATGAAAACTTGGCACTGGCCTCTTTCCTATCAAAAATGCTATGTTGCGATGATATCGCGAATGTCGTTAGTGACCTGAAAGTGCTAAGCGCGCGGCAATAGGGCAAGGAACGGAACGCACGATAGACGTCAGTTACTGCTGAATAATAAAAAGACGTCATTTTCACTCGACATTTCTCTTAGTGTTATGGAGTGTAACGCTTCAAGCTCTTAAATCGGTACGCTTGCGGGTCTGGGTAATTACCAGTAAAGCTTGGTCTTCATATTGAAATAGAAAAATGAAGATTGCTAGTATTGCTAGAAACAGGCCAAGTAACCGATGTGGTCGCCGACTGCCTGCGTTAGTTGTGCCACGCCTTTAGCAAGAGATGCAACTTTAGTGGCCAATATTATTAAATGACTTGTTTTCCTTGCTGTACCAGATATTGCAGGGAGCTTACATGCCAACTACGAGGTTAGCATGATTCGATGGCCCAGCAGTCACGCTTCTAATTGGTATAGCAGGCGGACAGCCTCTCAGCGCTGTGTAGCACGAGCTCATTAACAATGCGTGGTTTGTTGGTGAAGGACCTGAATGTTGGTGACTGTTACATATTCACGCGGAGTAATAGCTGCCTTGTTTTTACACACCTCTCAGGCGATGTCCCAGTCGGTGCGTAGCATTTCAATAGCGTATCACTTCATTCCAGTTGAATATTACAACAGAACCTTCTGTTGAGGCAGCGAAATTTTTCTATCGTGACAACACATTCTTCTTGAGAAAACAGTTTTTTATTGCAAATTGGGATTTTTTGTTGTGAAAAAGAGATGTTTGTCTTGTACCATGTGTTTTGCTACAACAGAGAACTTTGGTGCTACGACAAATGTTTATAGTACTGCTAAAAACGTGTTGTTACAATGAGTACCCAGCTCTTACTATAGAAATGACCACGTACACTGGAATAAAGTTTTGCAGTACAAAATATATGTGCTGTGCTACAACAGAAACTTGTTGTCTCTGCGTGTAGTCACTTGTGACAATAGAGGCCTTCAGCAAGTATTGCAACAAAAAACTGTCGTACAATAGAAATTTGTTGTCTCAGAATGCATCCAATTGTGACAACTGAAGCATCTGTAGAGTAATGCAAGAAAATTTTGCGTGTGAGCAGCCGAGTGCCTTAACTACTATACCACTGTGGTGGGGTAACATCAACACACATTCACACCGCACAATTCACGATGCACGAACAAGGATATTAGTATGATTGACGGTCACAAATCTCTTTGCACAAAAACGCTTCACTTATGCGGCTTCACAGAAGTGGACTCTTCGTTTCATGATTACGAAAACTTAGGCACTTCACGCACACATATATGCCACTCTTGCGTATCTTCGGGCTAAACTGTACGAACACGACGGCAGAAGCAGGAAACACAATAGTGGTTTTACAGACGTGGCGCTTTTCGATTGACGCCGACAGGCAATTACCTGCTTCGTGCACACACGCATGCGCACACAGGCACACTCATCACCCATAAGTTTGGGTTAGGTTGATGATGATATCTGAGGTTTAACGTCGCAAAACCACCATATGATTATGAGAGACGCCATAGTGGAGGGTCCCGGAAATTTCGACCATCTGGGGTTCTTTAACGTGCGCCCAAATCTGAGCACACTGGCCTACACCATTTCCACCTCCATCGGAAATGCAGCTGCCACAGCCGGTATTCGAACCCGCGACCTGCGCGTCAGCAGACGAGTATCTTAGCCACTAGACCACTACGGCGGGGCAATTTGGATCAATCTGCTGAAACCCGACAACACAGACACGCGTCACATTTGCGGTCTTGCAAACATTGAAAATTCGATCGATTGCTGCTGCGTAAGATTTAGAAATGCAGGTGGCAGCAGTTAGTGTAGGGGTTTACGCACGACCTATTTACGCGGAACATACACAATCACCAGTCTTCGCAGCTTCGCGCTTACCAGGGCAAATTGTTGGCGCTGCCAAAACAATGAGAATCGAGTGGGCACCGTGAACAATACGCGCATATATTCTGGTACACCGCACATTCCGCTGCTCTGCGTTAACTTTCACTTTCACTTTCACTTTCACTTTTATTCCTTAAAGACCCCACAAGGGGGTATTACATAAGGGGTGGGTTACAATATATACAACAGGTTGAACACTTTATTATATGGTATAATGTGATGTGATCGCTTCAATAAAGGCAGGAGGGCTTGCGTTAGCAATTTCTCGTGTAAGGTCGTTCCAGTCCTTGGCTTCTCGAGGAAAAAAAGAAGATGCAAAGGTGACTGTGCGAGCTTGAGGACGGGCAACGTTTAAGGGTTGACCAGTTCGATAGGATATGCGTGATGGTGGCAAATTATACGGTGCTTGATTTAGCGCGCTGTGGAAGAATTTATGAAAAAATGATGAGCTAGCAATGTGGCGTTGATTAGAAAGTGTTTGTAAACCGGATTCCGATTTCAAGGATGTTATGCTGATACTGTAGGAAAAGGCGGAATGAATGAAACGAATGGCACGACTCTAAAAAGCCTCAAGGGCGTTTGTGAGGAATATCTGGCGAGAATCCCAAATGGCTAATTCGTATTCTAGTTTGGGCCATATTAGTGTTTCGTAAGCTTGTAACTTGACATGCTGTTGAGCGCTTTGTAAATGACGTCGTAAAAACCCAAATGTTTTGTTAGATGATGCAATAACGTTGCTCACATGCGCACACCAGTCGATATTATTCGATATCGTCACACATAAGTATTTATATTGGCATACGGTCTCTAGTTGCTGGTTTGCTATTTCATATTTGAATTTTAACGGGTTAGGAATGCGAGAAAACGACATTGTTTTGCATTTACCAGTATTTAAAATCATTAACCAGCGTTGACAACAGTCCTTAATGTTGTGCAAGTCCTGTTGAAGAGCAGACTGGTCAGTAATGTTAATAACTGAAAAATAAATCACGCAATCATCGGCAAACATGCGGATTTTGCTAGTAACATGCAATGGTAGGTCATTAATATATATTAGAAAGAGTAGGGAGCCTAATACCGAATCCTGAGGGACGCCAGATTCTACTAAAAGATGCTCAGAGTTGTTGTTATTGACGCGCACGGACTGCTGGCGGTTGGTGAGGAACTGCTGAATTCATCTTAGAACTGCGGGGTTTAGATTCAGTCGGGAGAGTTTTAGTAGTGAGCGTTGATGAGCAACTTTGTCGAATGTTTTCACGAAATCAAGAAAAATTACATGTTTGAGTGTTAGCGTGTAGATTGAGGTGCAGGTCATGTAGAAAGGCAGCTAATTGTGTTTTGCAGGATAGTCCCATGCACCCATGCTGAGAATGGTGAAAAAAATTTTGAGAATCAAGGAAACTAATTATATCAGTGTATATGACATGCTTAATGATCCTACAAGGCACTGATGTGATGGAAATGGGGCGGTAGTTAAAGGGTGAGCTCTTGCTGCCTGATTTGTAGACTGGAACGACCTTGGCCATTTTCCACTCCTTTGGTAGGTTTCCAGATGACAGTGACTGGGAAAACAACAGCGTAAGATAAGCCGCGGAAATGAATTTGGTGTTCTTCAGAAACTTCGATGTGTTTTCACCAAAACCTGCGGATGATGACAGTATAATGTTGGCAATCATGTTTGAAATGCCGTCTATCGAGAAGGTGATAGAGGGCATTGTAGCCTCAAAAGGTGTAAGAAACGTAGGTAATGGTTCATCAGGTTCTTTGGTGAAAACAGAGAAAAACGCGGTTTTAAACATGTTAGCGGTGTCTTTATCTGATAGCATTTCACCCTGTTCGTTAGGTAAAGCTATAGTGCGGGTTGACTGTGGGTTGATGGTTTGCCAAAATTTTTTAGCGTTTTCAGTAATCATCTCAGCCATAGCCAGGTCATGGTGTAAGAAGGTGTACCTGCTTTGCAGGATAGCGGTAAGATATGTACGTTCAGCTTCGTAGTACGTTTCCCATGAATCGTGCTGTGGGTTTTGTTTAGCCTGGCAAAAAAGGCGCTTTTTTGTTTTCAAGTTTTTAAAGGTTTTTTTTTGTGAACCATAGTTTATGCCGGTTAGCATTGATTGATAATGTTAAAACGTATTTATCTGTTAAATATGCAATTTTTTCTTTGAAAAGAGACCAGTTTTTATGAATGCCGCACTCTTAAAATGTTGCTTTGTATTTCTCATAAAATTGGTAATGTTCGTTATTGATCGCTAAGTAATTCCCTTTATTAAAGAGACGGATGATTTTCTTATGTGACTGGCGCACAGGCTGGGTTAGAGAAAAAGTGGCATGAATTACTTTGTGGTCACTTATTTTTTTAAGGTACGTGATGAAAGATAGTGTTTCAGGGCTTGAAGACAATACTAGATCAAGAATGTTAGCACTATCCAGCGTGACACGTGTTGGCTCGGTTACCAATTGAGTGAGGTTGAAATTTAAGCAGACGTTTACGAAATATTTAGATTACAGATTTCCAGTACTTAGTGGAGGGTTTGACCAAACAATTTGGGGGTAATTAAAATCTCCAAAAAGTAGAAATATCGCGTTCGGGTACTTTTTGACTAGCTGGCTTAAGATGTATTTTAATTTCGTAGAAAAATCTGAAGAATTGTTTGGGGGGCGATAGCACACTCCAACGAGAGCAAGTTGTGACTTGGAACGACATAGGATCCATAGAATTTCCAGGTCGGAACGTATCTCAATGGGGCAAAATGAAAGTTCTTTCTTGATGGCAATGAAGACACCACCATCTCTGCTTCCGAGCCGATCTTAGCAGATTAGTTTGAAATTTGGCAGGTCTTCCAGTATTTCCACATCAAGAACATCGGCATTAAGCCACGTTTCTGTTAATATGAGCACGTTACTCCCAGACGATGAAACAAGATTTGATGTCGCGTCTCGTTTTGAAAGAATGCTTCGTATGTTAGTGTAGATAACCGAAAAAGACGTGTGCGCACGAGCAGCACGCGTAGCGTGGCAGGGCGTTTTATCACGGCGTGATAGCTATGTTAGTTCCTCGACACTTTGACATGACTCGTTAAAGACATATCGCTTCGAGTTGACTTGCAGAGTTTTATGACGGAGCTAGTAAGGAACGGATTTGTTTTTTTTGCGAAAGAAGTGAGATGCTTTCGCGCGTTTTGCACTTGAACAGCTGTTCCCCGTCAACATCGTGCTGACGTTAAAGTGACGGTTAGCCTTGTGTACTTTTTTTCTTTTGTAGTGCCATTGCACATCAATTACAAAGCACTCGAGCTGTTTGCTCCACTTGAAAAAAATTCAACACTCATAACAATTGAAAAAGCATTAGTAATAAAAATATAGTACGTTTAGGAATGTTGCGGTAGCTATTGCTGCGCTTTTTTCTACGTGGCGTGAGCTGTCGCCCGGTCCGAAGGGTACATCCACTGCAGAACACCTATGTACTACCGGCACTGCCTTATACAATAATCTATTCTTCCAGTTTATATTCTTGCTTCACGCTTTTTTTTGTGTTGACACACAACTTTATCGGTGTGATTTTGACGCTCAGATGAATCAATTCTACAGTGTTAACCCTTCAAACGTTTTTATCATCGCCTGCAGTAGAGAATCTTCTTGCACGCTGCGTTGTTTATGTGCAGTAGATATTGTCAGTTTTGACAAAGAACTGTACAAAGTTTTCTCGGCTGACGAGGAAGATACCCGCGGCTACCACTTACTGCACTCGAGCCATGAGTATTGCTGTGCTATTTGCATTATGTACGAACGCCCAGTTAAGAGATTGTCTGCCGATCGCAGAAAGTTAGGAAAGAATCGAGGAGAGGCATGAGTCGATGTTCCGCACACACTCAGCGATGCTGAACTGGCACAGGGACCACAAAGAAGTAAGCTACGTCTGTATACTTTCTTCTGTGCTGTAAAAAACTTCATTTTGCGAAAAAAGGAGCCGTTTATCTTAGCAAGGAGACTTGGCAAGAGCTGATGCGAATACAGGAATTGTGATATGGTTTGATAAAGAGTTTGTGGGAATTATCCGGCAGTATTGCGAGATGCTTTTCTAATCAACCCCGCATTTTTTTTAGTCTTCTAATGCTCGACACTAGCATGTGCTCGTGCTTTGTGTTCAGCAAGTATTGCGTTTCGTACCACAGCCATTGCAACAGCTGTTAGTCACGCCATCCTTGCTGGGCCTTTTCGTGGTCATGATAATTCTTGAGCATTGCTAACATTAAAACATTGCTGTGAGGTTGCACCCCTTTCAGAAGTTTTACATTAACTCGAAAAGAGAGGTACTCCCCTAAAACGTGTCCCTGTTTTTTTTGGTGGTTACACCTGCCATTTTAAGGAATTTGTTGAGTAAACGTGGAGTTCGTATGACCTACTTGTTCAGCTGCTGTTTAAAGTAATTTGCTTACAAGGGTTTCATCGACAGTTACCTTCAAATAAAATCCAGTAGTGCAACACTATAGGTTAAGGCAGGGAAATTCGAAGTAGAAAGTGCACCAATTTGGACGCAAAAGCAATCAGTGATGTAATAAAAATACCTGTTTTGTCAATCTTTGCTTGTAAATCAAGCGTCGCTCAAATTGCTCATTCAACTTATGAAGCACTGACGTTCCTGTATTTTCACTTTAAATGAAGCTATTGTATACAAAAAGCGGCTCAATTCAGCCAGTAATAACTGCCTGCAAAGAGCGCTTCTATATATTCAATCTATCGCGATCCCTCATGGAGCAACCAGTTTCGTCATTTATAGCTCTTGCGTACAATATCGAATGCATACTGGTTGTGCTTTGTAGCTAATTGTCATGAAAATTTCAACTGCACAGAAAAAAAATTCTATGAAGAGGGAGCTGACACAGACAACACTTGTCCATGCCAGCTCCCTTTTTGTCCGAGTTTTCTTCCGTGCTGTAGAAACGTTCTTGACGATGATCTACCGATTCACTCAAACACTCATGTTAATCGCTTTGTACCTGTGATTGACGACTGTTGTGAAGTGGCCAGTAGGAGGCAACTGCAGTGAGATATTTGAAACGGATGCAAAGAACCACACAATAGCTTTGTTTACGCAGATACTAAATGTAGTGGCTGTGTAGCGATCACTTGCTCGCAATATTCGAGCGATAAGTTATCGTAGCCCATGAAAAAATTAGAGCTCACTCAACCGAACTCATGAAATATATTTTTTATGAAGACTCAATTGGGCTCTGACTCGCCAAAACTTTCTTCAACCGTACTGTCTCGGGCTCAAACTCGTCTAAGTATTACTCAGCCGGCCTCACTGAGTCCCATGACTTCACCTGAGGCTGAGGGAGTCGCTTCATTAGTCAATTATTGTAGGAATATGGTTTTTCAATATTGGCGTCAATGAACTTTTATGCTAACACCTCATGTAATTGATGGTCTATATTACACCTTGACATCTCGCCCTTTTAAGTACGAATCATTACAGCTTTCAATACAGTAATGACAGCTTAATAAATTATGTGACTCACACGAGATATCTCTATGAAGATCTGCCTCTGAAATAGTTTGCTGGCGAAGGCCATGACGCCAACCTCCTCCCAAACTCGCAACTCAAAATAACAGAAAAGTAGTGCACTCTTGAGTTATCTGTGAAAAGACTTGAGTGCAAACTAAGATGATATAATGCTGATAGTGAAGGTGTGATGAGTAGATAAAGATATGTGTCAGCAATGAAAGGTTGAGCTCACTCAGCCTCGTTCACAAAATATATTTCGTGCTTCGGGCTGACTCTAAATCTGAGTCTCCTATATTTTTTACCTCGACTGGACTCACTTGAGCTTAGACTCAAGAAAACTTTCCTCGACTGGACTCGGGCTTAACCTGACTAAAATATCATACAGTCACTCACGGCCCAATCTGCTCCTGAGCAACACCTTCTAAAAAAACTATGCCTGGACAACGGCTATGGCTTACCTAATGCTATGACTAAGCTTATGAGTGCATAGCTTGTTTACAGCCAATTTGAGCGTTGAGGAAGAAATCCCCCTTTTTTCAGTTTATTTTGGGTGGAGTCAAAAGGTAAAACTGTTCTTTTGATTGCGGTTTATACTCCAAAAATCGTGGTGAAAAACAGAGCTTTATCTAAGAACTGAATAATGTCGTTGTCAGGTAATCGATGTCATCTGTAAAACGTCCTTCTCAGGGATTTTTCTCATAGCATTCAGCAGTGTAGGATATGCATTTCTTGCAGCGTGCTCTCCTCTTTTAGATGGAGTAATGTTGCACGTCTTCCTAACGATGTTGGGCTGAGAGAAGGCTCGAGTTAATGGTGATGCTGCTGCACATTTCAAAGAGTAGCCGCGAGAGGCTCTAGCAACTGTGCTGGGTGAAAACGAGGATAACAGTAAAGGTTCCACTACTTGCAGCCCACTACTTGCTTGTCATGAAGGTAAAATAACTTGGCAGCAAGGCATGACCAAGGGCCTTAAGGAAATAAAGAACTCATGCTTACTAACATTTAAGTCTCATCAAACTGTCACAAGTATTTCGATAGTGGTGTATGCACTGCATTGTCATGCAACAGTTCAGCCTTAATTTGATTGATTGATATAGAGAGTTCAACGTCCAAAACCACCATATGATTATCAGAGACGCAATATATTCCAGCCTTGAAACACTGCAGTGTTGGGGTGTATTTTAAGAACACAAGCGACATGTATCTTTGACAAAATCTTGTTATATCTCTGACTTTACTCATAAGTGTTTACGGCGCTGTTCCCCCAAAAATCCTAGAAAATATTAAAATTTTGGGTGAATCAAGAAAAGATCAAAAATTTTTACCACTCAATATTTTTGTCTGGGTTTTTTATGTTAAGTGGGCTAATTCGAAGTGCGCACAGCCGAACATTTTGTTCGTAAAAAAACGCTCCCAGTGCACCAAAAAACAATGCTCACCGCAATATTTTTGGTTCTCAAGACCACATTTTACGCAAACTATAAAACCTGCGATGAAATATTTTCTGCTGGTTTTATTACGCTGTACTGTGAACTCTATCCATGATTTCTTGTTGTTGTCTTTAAAAGAGAAAATGTTCTGGAAAATGGCAGACATGGTCCAAATCAGAAAACTTTGCTTAATATTTTCTGCTGGTTTCGTTACGCTGTACTGTGAACTATATCCGTGATTTCTTGTTGTTGTTCCTAAAAGAGAAAAAAAAGTTCTGGAAAATGGCAGACATGGTCCAAATCAGAAAAGCTTGCTTAATTTTATGCGCGTTTGCGCGTTAGCTATTCTACATAGATGCTTCAAAACGGAGTTGCGTTAAAAAAGGAGGCTTCGAAATATTTCTGTAGAAATCGTTTTTAAGCAAGCAGTTTCAAAAAGAAAAAAAAAGCCATAGAAACAACCTTTTTCAAAAAAGCCTATTTTCAAAAAAAGAAAAAAAATTCTATTCTCAGTGTTGATGAAACTTTTTCATTAAGATGTACTTATGTCTGTGATGATATGATATAGAACAGGCCAAATTGACCCTTCCTGTGTGCTCACTGTAGCGTCGATGGTTGTTATTAGCTTACGCTGCGCGTAAATCTACAGTACCCAATATTTTGCTGCAGCGAATCTTCACATTGGTGCTCTTTCTCCAAAAAAAGGGTAGCCATAAGTTTTATTTGTTTACAGCGTGAGTAAGTGAGAGCTGCTTCCACTCTATCAAAGGCAAACGGGTAGGCAGTTTGCGAGACAGTTCTGCGGAGTATCGCAAGGTGGCAAAAAGGCCAAGAAAAGGAGAAAAGAGAACCACCCGTTTGCAGCACAACGCTGCAAGGATCTCCGTACGGATGTATATTTTCCCTTTATTAACCGTTCCGCCACATGGCAGCTCTCCACAGAACTTCTTTGCATTCCTTGTGTCCATATGCTTCGAGATGTCAACGAATTCGCCCTCGTGCCTGGTTAGCTTAATTAGAAGAGTGACCACGCCGGAAAGACGTTCGTTTTGGGTTTGATCCCCATACCGAGGTGAATTTTTCGGGAACTAAATAGCTTTTTTTTTGAGAAATCCGTACAGATATTATTCTGGCTTCGTGTTCCAAGGGGGTGGCTGTCTATTTGCCCTTTCTTGCGTAGGCAGTTTGCAACCTAAAATTTCGCCTACACGCATCTGAAGAAAGCTGGATGCACGTGTTCAAGTAATCAATCACTTGTTGCTAAAGTAATGCCTTGTTTACTTCATCGCATGTCTTGGATGTAGACAGGGTTTGCTTGAGATCGTAAAGCAATGCCGACAGATTTCTTTTGTGAATGTTCGTATACCATCACAGTTAACTCCGCAGGTTAGCAACAAAACTGGTAACAAAAACATTTACTCAATGAAAGAGATTTCCTCTGCCAACTTCTTCTAGCAAACGTGAAACTAAATGGCACAGAGTACTCAGACCTTGAAATGAGCCATGCTTATTGCGTGCAGTAAACAGCTAAATCAAGTCGAAACGTTCATGCTCAACAGCGCCACATTCATTATCGCACTTCTGTGCTGCTGTCATGAATATAAGTTTGAAGTTGCTCACATTTTCTTGTTTTATTATCTTGATTTTGTCTGTCTAAAGGTTTCTTTCTGTGATAATAATGTGCAGGCCACACTTGCAGTTTAAGCGAAGTATAACTTATGTCAGGCACCATCAGTAATCTCTACTGTTCTCAGCGTCCGAAAGCACTTGAGAAAGTGCCAGTGTTGACAAAACATTGATTGGGCGGCTTCAAAACTTGCAGCTTAATCATTTACACCACAGATTTTTTGGCTGCTGAAACTCTGAGCTAAATGTCGAGAGAATTTAAGAAGATGGTATCTGCGATGCCAAAAACATGTTATTGCGCGAAGCGGGCGTTGAAATGTCAAAGATGACTCTTTAAAATTTTATTTAGCCAGACTTTGGTGAACGAGGACGAGGGTTAGAATGTCTAAAGCACATAATTGAAGAGAAGCAGGCAGCGAAATAGCACGTCCATTAAACTGCGCATAATTTTGGCATTTCCTCTCACATCAAGCTAGCCTATCGCGGCATACAACTGCATGTTTTGTGGGGAAACTGAGTTATGATCTTGTCAACTAAACCATCTGCTTGCGGTGTCTCGCATGCTTCTGATTAGTAAACGTTTAGTGAAGAGTCCGACAGAATCCAGCAAAAATAAATGCACAGCATTTTTTTAAATAATAAAGATGTTTTCGCTCCCTACACAGGAGTTTACAATCATCTGCAGGGGCATAGCGAGGGGGGAATTGAAACGGCCTCCACCTCGAAAAACATTCATTTAGGAATTTCGCTTGTATACACACACGCACCCCCCATATATATATATATATATATATATATATATATATATATATATATATATATATATATATATATATATATATATATATATATATATATATATATGCTCATAAAAGTGTGTGCCACGCGCGCCGCCATGGCTACAGATGGCGCGGATTGACACTACCACGTTTAAAATTACATATATACCCAATAAAGTGGCTTGTAGTACAGCCGCCATGGTAGATCAGTGGTAGAGCATCGAACACGTTATTCGAAGGTCGCAGGTTCAATTCCTGCGCAGGGCAAGTTATTTTTTCGCCCACATTTATTTATTCACATTTACCTTACACTTTCGTCTAATAACCTCCCCTATACTTTCCTTGGCTATAGAGTCTGTTAGATTTCATTATTATTGTGTCAAAACACAGAAAAACCAGCCCTTAAGTATCCACCTCTTTACCTTATTCATTAACGAGGGTTTCGTACTGCTAGACTTGGTGCCTTAGGCTGCATACGAGGGACTATTGGTCAGCTGCCAGATAGTAATAAGCTCACGTGCTACTTGACGCCACACAGGCTCATAAAAGAGTGTGCCACACTCGCCGCCATAGCTACAGATGGCGCAGACTGACACTCCCACGTTTAAATTCACATGTATACACAATATGGTGGCTTGCAATACAGCCGCCATGGTAGATCAGTGGTAGAGCATCGAACACGTTATTCGAAGGTAGCAGGTTCAGTTCCTGCTACCCACAATTATTTCTTCACATTTACCTTACAATTTGGTCTAATAACCTCCTCTATACTTTGTTTGGCAATATGGTCTGTTAGATGTTATTATTATTCTGTCAAAACACGGAAAAACGAGCCTCTAAGTATCCACCTCTTTCTCATATATATATATATATATATTTTCACCCACTTTTCTTCCTTCTTATTTACAATACATTTGTTCAAATAACTTCCCCTATACATTCCTTAGCATTATTGCCTGTTAGATCTCATTATTGTTTTGTCAAGAATACGAAAAAAACGAGCCCTTAGGTGCACACCTCTTTACCTTATTCATTACCGAGGGTCTCGTACTGGCAGACTTGGTGTCATTAGGTTGTATACGAGGGACTATAGGTCAGCTGCCCGCTCATAATAAATTGACGTGCTACGTGACGCCACAAGGCTCATAAAATGGTGTTCCACACTCGACGCTTGGCTACAGATTGCGCTGACTGACACTGCCAGGTTCAAATTCACATATAAACCCAAAAAAGTGGGTTGGGGGAATGTCGCTGTTATGGCTCAGTGGTTGGAGCATCGAACGCGTAATTCAAAGGTCGCAGGTTCGATTCCTGCTCACGGCTGGTTATTTTTTCACCCACTTTTCTTTCATAATATTTACATGACATTTGTTCTAAGAACTTCTCTTATACATTCCTTAGCATTATTGTCTGTTAGTTCTCATTATTATTGTGTCAAAACACGGAAAAACGAGCCCTTAGGTGTACACGTCTTTCCATATATATATCTGTGTGTGTGTGTTTGTGTTAAATGTATATGCGCTTTCACATAACATATTGTTTATTCAGCCGACAATTCGACGTGAGCCCAGTAATTTTCAAGGCACAATATTATTTACACATTTTCGTTTCTGCTTATTGCTTCTCGAGACAGGAGGGAAAGGGACAGAAGAAAATTATCTACAACAACAACAAAGAAAATAAGAAAAAGGAGGAAGAAATCTTACAAAGAAGAAAAGAGGCACGGCGGGATTAAGAAGGGCCAGGAACTCAACATATCAAAGCGAACGTAAACGAGCGATGCCATCTTTGTCAACAGCACCTCCCAAGCATTCACCCTTCCCTCAAGTGGACATTGTGACTACCGTTTCTGTATATGTTTTCCGGTGCACTCCGCTGGCTGCCTGCCGTCCTTTGAAGTTTACGACAAATCGGTGGGGAGAGCTTAAGCGCTTCAAGTGCATGGTGGTGGCGTTGAAAAATATAAAAGAGCCGGTAATTGTGGTGTCGCCATCAATATTCATTATATGCATTGGCTCCTGTCAATGAAAGAAAAGAAGAAGAAAAAGAGAAAAAGAAGAAAAAAAAGGGGGAACTGTACGACATCCGAGACCACTTTTGTGTGCGTTCTGGCTGTGCTTAAAGCGGCAAATTATTTCTCAATTGTCAGATGTATACCCTAAAAATCTTTTAAGGGGTAATAATATTGTAATGGGAGGCTAGGGGCAGAATACTGATTAGAGAGGGGCGTTTGCATCTTTTTAGTGATCGTAACGCTGACAGTGTGCCTGGGTGTCCCTTTATTCCGTTTTTTTATCGTGTTGAGCTTGTAGATAAAGTAAAATTTCCGTTGTTTCCGATTGTTCGAAAATTGCTTTCCAATAGTGTAACCCTGATGTCATCAAAGCTGTGTTCTTTTATTGTACTGTGTTTTGAATGTGGAAGGCCTGGCAGGGAACGTACATGTGCCTGATGGTTGTTGAATCTAATTCTAAACGAAGTGTCTGTCTGGCCCACGCATTGCATGATACATACCCCACATTCCAGAAGGTATATGGCGTTATTCGAGTCGCAGTCCAGTGCGCCTCTTATCCTGTACTTAAAATCAGAGTAGGTGCTTTCTCACACTGTCGTTGTCTGCATGTGTTTGCATACTTTGCATCTGCCTTTTCCGCCCGCAAGGGCGGCACCCTGTTTAAGGTTTCACGCCTGTTTTTGAATTTATTAAATGATCGTTTATACTTTTTGGCCGCTTGTATACCACACAAGGAGGAGAAGTGAAAATTTTATAGTCGCACGCTTTATTCCAATATGTTAAAGTGTTTCTTAGGACCTTGTTTATGTTCGGTGGGCTGCTCGTGAAAGTTAAGAGCAAATTTTCGTTACGGTGCTGGTCGGCGTCTTTTTGGTTGTGTAGAAGAGTCTGGAGGTCCAGATTTTCAGCTTTTTTGATGGCGTCATCAATGATAGTTGGCGGGTATTCTTGATGAAGGAATACTTCGTGCAAATGTGTGCTGTTTTTGTGGAAGTTCTCAGTGTAGGAGCAGATTCGTCGGTATTTGTGTGCTTGGGAATAGGGAATTCCGGTCCAGCAGTGTCGTGGGTGACAGCTGTTGAATTGCAGGTATTGTTGCCTGTCCGTGGGTTTTCTTTATACGCTAGTTACCAACGCACACTCGTCCATTCAAATAAGTACATCAAGAAAGATTAATTCATCGTTAGAGTAGGAGTGTGCGAAATAATTGCTGGAGTGCACTTGGTTAAACGCCTGTATGAATTCGAGCAGCTGGTTTTCCGAATGTGTCCAAATCATGAATATATCGCCTGGGTACCATTTATTGATTAAAGATTTGATATTACAAGATGAAACAAAATTCGACTCTATGTAGTTCATGAACATGTTAGTGTAGTTTGGGGCCATTCTCGTACCCATTGCCTTGCAATGATTTGAAGGTAGTACTCATTGTTAAATTCAAAACTGTTTATTTCGAGTACTAGTCTCGTTAAGATTTCAATTACTTTTTTGCTCAGATATGTGATAGGGTTGTGGGTGCTATATGATTCAACAAGGGCCCTTACACCATTGTCAGGTGGGATATTTGTGTAGAGTGAATTAACATCTAATGTTACAAGGAATGCACTTTCTGGAATTTTCATGTCCGATATTTTCTGAAGGAAATGGTTTGTGTCACGCAAGAAAGACTCATGTGTGGTTGGTATGGCTTTGATTAAAGAGTCAACATAATTTTGAATGGGTTCCGTTAACGTTCGCGTGCCTGATATAATGGGTCGGCAGGGTTTCCCTCCTTGTGAGTCTTCGGCAGCATGTAAAAACGACCAGGCGCCGAATGTACCGTATTAAGTGCTTTTTGAAGCTTTCAATCAATGGCGCCTTCACGCGTGAGATCCTCTAGGGTTGTTACAATGATCTTTTAGATGCGGAAGCATCTTATACTCGCGCCTTGTAGTGCGCCGTCCGCACCGCTTCTCGAACATTCGACAGCTGACGCGCGCGCATGCGCCGTCGCGCCGTCGCCCACCATCTGTGCCGCGCGCGCTTCTCCTTCGAGAAAATTCGACAGCTGACAGCGCATGCGCCGTCGCGCTGTATATATACTCAAGGTCGGCGCTCGCTCGCTCAGTTGCCGCTCGTCGGTTGGTTTGTACGGCGCGTCGACGTCCAAGGTCACGGTGAAATGAATTCTAACGAATCCACAAACACAATGATCGACGTCCCTTCGACCAGCGCCGCCCTTTCGCATACGTGTGTACGTGTTCAGTCATTTAACACCCCCTCCTACAACCACGTTAACAAATTTAGCCATCGAACCAAGTAAGTCGCAATTTAACACCCCATTTCACAACCACGTTAACCAATTTAGCCATCGACCCAAGTAAGTCGCACTTTAACACCCCGTTAACCAATTATATGCTCCGCATCCTCCTCAGTGTTCCCCCGAGGGAAGCTGCGGGCAATTTTTTTTGTGCTCGGTGGTAGGGTCTGAGCCGAGGTGTTTGTAGAAATGGTTGTCATTTAGTTGTCGCTTGCCTTCCTCGATGTAGTCTGATCTATTCAGAATAACAATCGGGCCTCCTTTGTCTGCTGGTTTAATTACGAGATCTTTGTGGTTGCTCAACGTGAATAGTGCTTCTCTTTCTTTCCTTGATATATTATTCATACTGGGTTTGTGCACCTTGTACGCATGTATGACATCTTTCTAAACCACGTCTATATACAGATCCAGATGTCGATCTTTGTTGGCGTCTGATGTCCATTGCCGTCCCATTACACCACGAAATAGCAGGTTGTATATTTTGGGTTTATTGATGAAATATTCCTCCAATCAGAAATTTCGATTGTTAACATTCGAAAGAAGTTTGTCTGGTTGAATATGAAACTAGAAGATGATTTAGACTCCATCTAAATTTTTTGAAGAAACCCGACCTTTCGAAACCAACTTGGTTCCTTCCTCAAGGGTGGTGGTGGAGACTACGTAGCAGTGGCGTCTTCAAAGCACTCGCGGGGCGGATAATGACCCCCACTCTCTCTAGTTTTGCCGTGGAGTGCAGACCATGTGTATACACTGAGGGAAGGGTTCCGAGAGAGTGGTTGGTGTTATGGGTTGTTCTCTGTATATGCCCCGACTCGAGTAATAACCAAGGAGGATTAAAGAAAAAATTGCTGGAGTGGAAGCTCCCACAACGCCTTGCCGGCAGAAGTGAAGCCAGCTTATGCCTCTGCCAAGATGGCGGAAACATGCTTTTTTTCTCATAGTGCTTACTTAAAGATCAAGTGGTTTTCATATGTTATGTATATGCTACGTCAGTTCTATATTAAAAGATGGTTGTTCCCGACGAAATTACACACAGAAACGAGTATGGATGACTGAATCTTTAAAGAACTTTGCCTCCAATTAGAGGCTCACTAAGGAAAACTAGTAACTGTAAGAAGCACTTGGAGCTTTATGTGACCCAGAAAAGTTTCCACATTAAACTCGTTGGGCGTTCGAGGGAAACGCTTCGTTTTTAATCGCCATCTTGCCAGAGGAACGGCTTCACTTCTGCGCAAGAATTTCCACTCCAGCATTTTTTTTAATCATCCTTGGTAATAACCATCTCCTCTGCTTCGGCTTGCTTTCAAGGATAGCCGTCGCTTCGCAATTTATCTGGTGATCCAACGTCTCACCATGTTCGGCGACAGCGCTGTGGTTTTTGTAGAGCTTCCGCACATCATTGGCGTCTTGCTTCAGTCGTTCCGGTAGGTTTCTCGTCTCCTCGATATACGAAGAGAGGAACTCGGTGCACGGATTTTCGTAAACGACACCGGGGGTCTTGTTCTTTGTTGAGCGGTCTTTCGGGCGTGGGAAGAGGCAGCCTAGCGTACACAAAGGCAAGTCCGCGATGCTAAACCTTTCCTTCTTGAAGATCCGCGCCTACATCTCGCTGGTTTTCTGAACGTGTGGGACCGGTACGAGAATCGGGGGCTGCCAAATAATATTTATTTGTGTTTTCATATCCTCTGTTGCTCTGCGTAGCGGGTGGTGGCTCGAACGAAGTTTTTTGGGTATCCATTTTTTCTGAGGTCCACAATTACGAGGGCCTCTTCTTTCTTTCGCTCTATGCCATTGGAACATAAGTTCTTAACTCTCTGGAGTACCGTGGTCATAACCGAGGCCTTGTAGCAGGTGGGGTGGTAAGAATCAAACTATGGAAACGGCCAGTGTGCGTTGGCTTGCTGTGAACGGAGAACTCCAGGCCATTGCGCTTTCTTGCCACCTGGACGTCGAGAAAGGGCAGGCAGTGGTCGCTTTCACACTCGGTCGTGAATTGTATGGCTGGGTGCACACCATTTAGGTGATGTCTGAAGTTTTCAACTTCATACGTCTTCATGACGCAAGAGCAATTATCCATATAGGGCAAAAAAAGTTTGGGTCGCGGCGGGATAGCTGAGTGCTTTCTCTTCTAGGTACTCCATGGTCAGGTTTGCCATTGGGACGCAGATGGCAGCTCCCATCACGGTTCCACTACTCTGCCTGAAAATAGTTCCTTCGTATGAGATGTACGTATTGGACAGGCAGAACTCCAGTAGACGGCAGAGCTCGTCAACCGCCAAAGGAGTCCTTTCACTCAGGCTTGCGTCCCCCCTCAATCGCAGAACGGGCAGAGGAGACAGCTAAGGGAACGGGAACGTTGGTGAACAATAAAACGACGTCAAATGAGACCAGTCTCTCGTCAACGTCGATGCTCACATCGGACGCTAGCTGCACGAAGTGGCTGGAGTTATGGAGATGCGTTGGTGTCTTCCCGGTTAGTGGGGTGAAGATTCGGTGTAGAAAATTTGAAAGAGCCCGGCATGAGGAGGAAGTGAAGTCTACAAACGGTCGGAGCACGACGTCAGGCTTGTGCATTTTCGGTATTCCATTGAAACGCGGTGCGAATCCGTTATGGCAGATTAGTCGCAAGTAAATTGTTCTGAGATCCGGGTAATGCTTAAAAAGTTCCTCGAGTAGCTTCTTTAGCTGCGTCTGGGTTTGCTTCGTTGGGTCCTTTATTAGCTGCGTGAATGCGTCCCCTTATAAAAGAGCTGAAAACTTCCGATCATAGTCCCCGCTGGACGAGAGAAAGAGAGCAGGATCATTATCCGGGGCGGATAATGGGTGCGAGTGCTGTGAAAACGCCGCTGCAACATAGGCTAATAAAAATGGGTGAAAAAATAACCAGCCGTGAGCAGGAATCGAACCTACGACCTTCGAATAACGCGTTCGATTCTCTAACCACTGAGCCATCACAGCGAGCTTCCCCCAACCCAATTTTTTCGGGTTCATATGTGAATTTAAACCTGGGAGTGTCAGTCAGTGCCATCTGTAGCCAAGCGGTGAGTGTGGAACACCATTTTATGAGCCTTGTGGCGTCACGTAACACGTGAACTTATTATGAGCGGGCAGCTTACCTATAGTCCCTCGTATACAACCTAATGACTCGAAGTCTGCCAGTATGAGACCCTCGTTAATGAATAAGGGAAACAAGTGTATACTTGAGGGCTCGTGTTTTGTGTTTACACAATATTAATGAGATCTAACAGACAATAATGCCGAGGAAGGTATAACACCAAGGAAGGCTTCCCCTATACCTTCCTTTGCATTATTGTATACACTTGTTTGCACTTGTATACACTTGTAAGTATACACTTGTTTCCCTTATTCATTAACGAGGATCTCGTACTGGCAGACTTGGTTCCTTTAGGTTGTATACGAGGGAATAGTGGTGAGCTGCCAGTTAGTAATAAGTTCACGTGCTACGTGACGCCAAACAGGCTCATAAAGAGTGTGCCACACTCGCCGCCATAGCTACTAGGGGCGCTGACTGACACTCCCACGTTTAAATTGACATAGCTACCCAATAAAGTAGCTCGGGGGATAGCTGTCGTGGTAGCTCAGTGGTAGAGCAGCGAACGCGTTTTTCGAAGGTCGCTGGTTCGGATCCTGCCCACGGCAATTTATATTTTCACCCACTTTTCTTTCTGCTGATTTACATTACAATTGGCTCAATAACTTCCCCTAGACCTTCCTTGGCATTATTGTCTGTTAAATCTCATTAATATCGTGTAAAAACGAAAAACGAGCCCTTAAGTATACACTTGTTTCTCTTATTCATTAACGAGGGTTTCGTACTGGCATACTTGGTGCCTTTAGGTTGTATACGAGGGACTAGTGGTCAGCTGCCAGTTAGTAATAAGTTCACGTTCTACGTGACACCAAACAGGCTCTTAAAGAGTGTGCTACACTCGCCGCCCTGGCTACTAGGGGTGCTGACTGACACTCCTACGTTTAAATTACATAGATACCCAATGAAGTGGCTGGAGGGAGAGCTTTCATGGTAGCTCAATGGTAGAGCATCAAACGCGTTTTTCGAAGGTCGCTAGTTCGGATCCTGCCCACGGCAATTTATATTTTCACCCACTTTTCTTTCTGCTGATTTACATTACGATTGCCCTAATAACTTCTCCTATACCTTCCTTGGCATTATTGTCTGTTAGATCTCATTATTATTGTGTAAACATGAAAAATGAACCCTTAAGGATACACTTGTTTCCCTTATTCATTAACGAGGGTCTCGTACTGGCAGACTTGGTGCCGTTAGGTTGTATATGAGGGACTAGTGGTCAGCTGCCAGTTAGTAATATGTTCACGTTCTACGTGACGCCAAACAGGGTCCTCGCCACCATGGCTACTAGGGGCGCTGACTGACACTCCCACGTTTAAATTGACATAAATACCCAATAAAGTCACTGGGAGGATAGATGTCGTTGTAGCTCAGTGGTAGAGCATCGAACGCGTTATTCGAAGGTCGCAGGTTCGGATCCTGCCTACGGCAAGTTATAGTTTTGACCTACTTTTCTTTCTTCTGATTCACATTACAAATGGACTGATAACTGCCCCTATACCTTTCTTGGCAATATTGTCTGTTAGATCTCATTATATATATATATATATATATATATATATATATATTGGCTTGAGCAGACCAACGTACGAAAACTTATATATATATATATATATATATATATATGTATATATATATATATATATATATATATATCCAACCCACAAACTAATGCGCCTAACGAATACTTCAACCCGACTTTAACTGATATTATCTCTATGTGCGTCTCCTCCGACCACCTAGAATGAGACGATGCATTTGGATTTGCATAAACCTCCTTACACCAAGTTTCCGCTGGGTTTTTGACCATTGCGTCTTTTAATTGGCCACGACACAATTCTTGATTGATATATGGGGTTTACCGTCTCAAAACCACCATATGATTATGCGAGACGCCATAGTGGAGGGCTCCGGAAATTTTGACCACCTGGGTTTCTTTAACAGCACACAAATCTGAGCACACGGGCCTACACCGTTTCCGCCTCTATCAGAAATGCAGCCACCGCAACCGGGATTCGAACCCGAGACCTGCGGGTCAGCAGCTGTGTACCTTAGCCACTAGGCCACCGCGGCGGGGCAACACGACCCGATTCTACCTTTTGACAATCTCTTTCGACAACTGTAGATTCGCACTCAATACGCTCGTGACACTATCACCCGAGCTCGCAAAGCACGAAAAGTGTCTCATAAGCGCTTTTTAGCATCGCAAGAGCAAGAGAAGCGGTGTTTTTTGACGCATATCAGCGTGACGTTTGCTTGGCTCTGGGTTCCCCTGTGCTACTTTGGACCCAGACTCGGCGTGTTGGTCTCTACAAAGAACCGCTTTTCCGGTACTCAGGACCCCACCACGTAATACGGCAGGTGACTGACGTCATCTAAAAAATAGACCCGCTGCAGTCTTCATATTCCCTTGCTCCACTGTGTACGGACATTGTTCATGGCTCCTGCTTTAAGCTCTACGGCTCTGCGTGACCATATAAAGCGCCAAAACGGTGATTCGAAACCGGGGACTCGTATTAAGAGACTATTTCACGCTGTGAATCAAGAAAAAATCCAGAAACATGTTATGATTCTGGGATGGCCGGCGCTCTCCCTCTTGCTTTCTCGTCTTAGTATATATATATATATATATATATATATATATATATATATATATACCCCGTGTCATAAATGATACGGGGTATCACTACCAGGAAAAACAAGGAAAGCGCGGATAGAGAAGGAAGACGACGTTGCCTCCACTGCGATTCCCCTGAGTGGGTACGAGCCATGGCGGTGGAGATCATCATCAATATATTGTGATCGCGGACTGAGGGCCCATTAACCCCCCCCCCATTAAGTTACCTTACCTTGTGTAACAATTTGGTGGAAGGTGCTGGGTAGGACGAACCCAAAGACTTTTCTACTTCCCTACCAGGACTTCGTCGCAGCCGCCGCCTCGCCAGACTTCCACCTTCGCCGAGCGTAATGGCCCAAGAGCAGCCATCCAACGCTTCGAGGCCAACTCCGATGGGTTCCGTGCCGTACTACAGAGTGCCACCAAACTTCGGCGGGACCTCAGGAGAAGACCTCAAGAACTACAAGTGGGTGAGCAGAAGCAATGGCTGGGACTCGAACGAACAGCTCAATCATGTCGTATTCTCGTTAACTGACACCACCCTCATGTGGTACGAGAACCACGAGGACATGTTGACGACTTGAGAACGCTTTTTCGAAGAAGTGCAGAAGTTCTTCGGTGATTCGGACGCAAAGAAGAAACGCGCACAGCAGACATTATCTCAGAGAGAACAGCTTCCAGCAGAAACATGTATGACACACATTGAACAAATATTGAAGCTGTGCAAGATCGTGAATGGGAGGATGTCTGAAGAAGACAAGGTTGGGCACGTTCTCAAGGGTATAGCCGAAGACGTGTACAATTTGTTAATTGGGAAAGACTGCTTGAACTCCGTGTCCGACGTGATGAAGCACTGTCGTACCTTTGAATGCCTCAAGATGCGAAGAATTTCTTCGAAATTCGGCCGCCTGTCTAACGTCCCCACTGTGGCTAGTGTTGAAACAGTGCCGCCTAACGACATCGCTTTGACCATACGGCAGATTGTCAGAGAAGAGCTGCTTCGATGTCAGCAGACCTATCATCGCCCCAGCAATTTTCAGGATGTGTACGTAAGCGAACCAGAACGTGTGCGGACTCCTGTTTCTCTTCCACCATGGCAACTATCGATCAAAGCAGCAGACGCTTATGCAAATCAAGGCACACGGCAGGCTGGATTCCCCCGTCAACTACCTCCCAACTACGAACGAAGTTTTCGCCCGCCTGTTTACCCAACATCACCTGTCTACAGTGCCCCCGAAGGGTCGCACCACTACCCCATGCCTTCCGAGAGGAGTCGTTACTCTAAGCAGCCACGTGCCCCTCGACCAATTCCGGTATGCTACAACTGTGGCGTCCCGGGTCACATTGCACGTTTTTGTGACAATCGCCCATATCAGCGACAGTCTTGGCACATGTCTCACCAACCTTTCGACCATCCGCTCTCCACGTCACGGAAACCACGCACACCTACCGGGTCACGCTACCCCTCGCCGGCCTCTGATCGAAGTTTGACGCCACCACCAGCTCCCCGTGCTCCACGATCGCCATCGCCACGGGGATGCGCACGAACACCGCCGCTGGAAAACTAGTCGGTGTGGCCAGTGGGGGTGAGGCCGCGAGATCACAGGTGCTATCTACAGATATACCCCCGTCAGAGTTTATGTTGAAGAACAAAGTTCATGTAGTTGTCGATGGAGTGGCTACTATGGCACTTGTGGATACAGGCGCGACAGTCTCGGTGATGAGTGTAAATTTTAGGAACCTGCTAGGGCCAAAAGTGATGTTTTGCCTGAACTGTGGGGTGGCATTTCGTGGTGTAAGTGGTGACGTGTTGTGTCCGGTAGGATATTGTACTGTGAACGTCTCGCTGTGTGGCAAGGTGTTTTGCACAGAGTTTGCGGTTAATCCGCGGTCTACACATGACGTTATCTTGGGTATTGACTTCTTGTGTGAGTGTGGGGCAACTGTAGACTGCAGAAGTGGGCATCTTTCTATACACGGTACTTTCCCAATGGCGCTCTTGGAAAATGCCTGTTCGGAGGAATGCATCTGTTTCGTCTCCGTGGACACAGTCGTTCCTGCATTTTCTGCCGTGTGTGTTCCCGTGACATGTTCCAGTAACAACTGTGGCACGTTTGACACCACGCTCGAACCGATTGTCTTGGCATGCCGGAAAAAGAACATTCTCATTCCCCATTTTATAGTGTCAGTCGTTGATGGACGGGCAGAAGTGTGGACAATGAACAGTTCCATAGAGCCTGCAATTCTGCCAGGTGGCATGAAACTTGCAGTATTTAGACCCGAATCATGTACGACGCTGGTTGCGCTTGTTGATGCTACAAGCCAAAATGAATATCTAGGCTTAGAAGATTCAGAAGATGCCCTATTGCTACAAATGGTCAGCAAGTCACTTGACCAAAGCGAACGTCATACTCTGCTCGACGTTCTATTTAAGCACTCGAAAGTGTTCGATTTTTTTAAACATAATCAAAGGCCCTTAATCCCAGCGTCCCGGATACGTCATCAGATCCACACCGAGTCGGCGCATCCCATTAGGCACAAACCTTACCGAGTGGCACCATCGGAGCGTAAGATCATCAACGATCAAGTCCAAGAAATGCTGGAAAAGAGAATAATACAGGAATCGGCAAGTCCGTGGGCTGCTCCCGTCAATATAGTGAGGAAGAAGGATGGTCCGTCGAGATTTTGCGTTGACTACCGCCGACTGAATTCTGTTACCAAGAAAGACGTCTATCCACTGCCGCGCATCGATGACGCTCTAGACTGCCTGCATTCCGCATCCTACTTTTCATCTGTTGACCTGAGATCAGGTTACTGGCAAATTCCGATCCACGCAGCTGACAAAGAAAAGACGGCATTTGTTACGACCGACGGACGGACTTTACGAGTTCAACGTTATGCCATTCGGATTATGTAATGCTCCTGCGACATTCGAAAGATTTATGGACTCTATATTGCGTGGTTTAAAATGGCCTATATGCATGTGTTACCTTGATGATGTCGTAATTTTTGGACGTACGTTTCAGGAGCACAACACTCGCCTAGACCTCGTGCTCAGCTGCATTGAAAAAGCTGGCCTTGTATTGAATTAAAAAGGTGCCACTTTGGCGAGCGACAGACATTGGTGTTAGGACATCTCGTCGACAAAGGTGGCATTAGACCTGACCCACAAAAGACAGCGGCCGTTGAATCGTTCGAGCGTCCTAAATCTGTGAAACAACTGCGTAGCTTCATCGTGCTCTGCTCGTATTTCCGCCGGTTCGTACCCAAGTTTGCGGATGTCGTTCACCCCCTGATGAGCCTTCTACGCAAGAACAGCCTGTTTCAGTGGACCTCCGAGTGTGATGCCGCTTTTCACAAGCTGAAGTGTTTGTTAACTTCACAGCCAATACTTCAGCACTTCAATCCTTCGTCGCCCACGGAAATTCACACAGACACAAGTGGCATCGGTATTGGTGCCATTCTCGTTCAGCGTTCTGGCAAGAAGGAACACGTTATGGCGTACGCAAGTCGTTCTTTAAGACAGCCTGAATGCAACTACACAGTGACCGAACAGGAATGCCTAGCGGTAGTCTTTGCCGTGCAACGGTTTCGCTCATACATCTATGGTCACCCGTTCACTATAGTCACAGATCACCATTCCCTGTCTTGGCTGCTCAACCTTCGTGACCCATCCGGCCGCCTCGCACGATGGGCCATTCGTTTGCAAGAACATGTCTTCACCATCTCATACAAGACTGGCCGTCTACACGCTGATGCGGATTGCCTCTCCAGAATGCCGCTACCATCAACAGATTGTGAAGCCGATAACTTTGACCACCTTATCGCTTCTCTGTAGTCTGGCTTTCCCGATGCTGTGACCTTCGCCGCTGAGCAGCGTAATGACCCAAGCTTGAAAGCTCTCTTCACTGGAGCGAGAAATTCATTAAGCGAAAACCGATTCTGCGTCCGAAATGGTCTTCTTTACCAGAGAAACTTGTCCACGGCGGGCGCCCGCTTTCTGCTGGTTGTTCCTGCGTCCCTCCAAACGTCTGTTCTGCGTCTCACGCATGATGACCCCACCTCTGGCCATCTAGAACCGCACGAATACGATAGAGCGGTTCTATTGGCCGAAAATAAGCAAAACAATTCAGAACTACGTGGCCAGCTGTACGCAGTGCCAGAGCCACAAGCGGCCCTCCTCGGGTCCAGTTGGTCACCTGCAACCTGTAAAGCCTCCCGGTTCCCCTTTTGAAAAGGTCGGCATTGATCTGATGGGACCATTTTCATGCTCCTCGAAAGGTAACCGGTGGATAATTGTATGCGCCGACTACCTGATGTGGTACTTCGAGACGGCTGCCTTATGATCCGCCACGGCAGTCTAGGTTTTGGAGTTCCTGTTGCATTCAGTCATCCTCCGACACGGACCTCCTCGCGTGATAATAAGTGACCGTGGACGACAATTTACCACTGATATTGTCGAATCATTACTTCGTTTGTGTGCCTCCAAGTTCCGACACTCAACTGCGTATCATCCACAAACTAACGGCCTCACCGAGCGCACAAACCGAACGTTGATCAACATGTTGTGAATGTACGTCGCCTCCGACCATAAAAACTGGGGTGAAGTATTACCATTCGTCACGTACGCCTTCAACACGTCGAAACACAAAACGACAGGCTACAGCCCTTTCTATCTGCTCTACGCTCGCTCACCTCGACATACGCTGGACACTATCTTTCCTTTTGTCGTCCATGACATTTTAACGATTGCGAAAACTTTGTGTCGTGCGGAAAAGACACGTCGACTTGCCTGCTTAAGTATACTGGCAGTGCAAGAGTCCTCCAGAACTCGCTACGACAGTCAACAAAGGCATGTAACCTATGCTCCCGGTGATCTAGTGTGGGTGTGGACCCCAATACGCAGATGTGGCTTGAGCCAAAAGCTACTGGCACACTATGCGGGTCCTTTTGTGATACTCCGTCGTCTCAGCGAGGTCAACTATGAAATTGCACGTGTCACCACTAGTGGCCGACGTTCATGCAAGACAGAGGAGATGCATGTTGCCCGCCTGAAGCGGTTTACTCGAAGGATGCAAGAATGACTCGCCAAGAGGGCTTCGTCCGAGACGGGAGGAATGATACGGGGTATCACTACCAGAAAAATAAGGGAAGCGCGGATAGAGAAGGAAGACTACGTTGCCTGCACTGCGATTCCCCTGAGTGTGTACGAGCCATGGCGGTGGAGCTCATCATCATTAGTCTGTGATCGCGGACTCAGGGCCTATTAAAAACCCCCCATTAGGCCATTAGGTTACCTTACCTTGTGTAATATATATATATATATATATATATATATATATATATATATATATATATATATATATATATATATATATATATATTGATACGTGTGTATATGAAAAAGAACGATGACAGGAATGTTTTGTAGATTCCAGCTAGTGGGTCAGGCTGTTTTCGGGATGACAAAGAAGCAGGCGCCTTGCTGTACAGCTGATACTGAACACGCTCTTTTTGCTGCCGTAAGCTGCTGTCATCTTTTGTTCGTGTTGCACTGTGACTCTGGTGGAGGTGGTGGGCCGCGATGCTACCCGATGCTTCACACCCCTAGTGGGAGCCGTTCATCCAGCCCGGACGTGCCCATTGCAACCCCGGTTCATCGATTCAGTCGTCGCTACGAGGTCTTCTTCCAGACTTCAACCCCTCGCAGAAGCCTTCTACAAGACATCTAGAAATGGCTAACACCAGCTCCTAGCCTGTACATCTCGGCACCAGTCCTGCCGCTCCTTCCCAGGTAACGTTTTTTTTTTCAATCGCTGGAACTTGGACGCTTTGGTGGTGGCGCACACGAAGACGTAGAAGACTGGTTAGATAACTTTGACCGTTTTGCGAAGATCAACCAGTGGTCTGCTCAGAAAAGGCTCGGCCGGCCTTACGTCAATCTTGATGACAGCACTCGTACTTGGTACGAGAACAGAGAATGCAGCCTGTCCACATGGAGCGACTTTCACCAGCAGATGGTTGAAATTTTTGCCAATGTTGGCAGTCTCACCGTGCCCACTAACTACTAGAGCTAAGGGTGCAAAAACCCAATGAAACGATCGCCATGTTCGCCGAACACATGACACGTTTATTTTGGAGGGCTGATCCGCAGATGACCGAAGATAGGAAGTTGCGCTATCTCATGCGCGGCGGGAAAGAGCAGCTGTTCACCGGACTTCTGCGCAACCTACCAAGCACTGCAGAGAACTTCATCAATAAGTGTCGGCTATCGAGCTGGCACTTCACCAACGCTGCCGACAGTATCACCGCTTGTGCAGCAGCCCCCAAGTTCAGGCCGCCGCTGCGACGTTTGACAATCATAGCTCATTTCGTGACATGATCAGAGAGATTGTTCGTGAAGAACTGCAAAGGTTGCGGACTCCGGTAGTGGGTACATCCACGGCATCTGTCACTCAAGTCGTCCGCGAAGAGATCCGCCAAGCATTCACGACAGCTGATCCTGCCCGCGAGCAACGTCCCATGACGTACGCTGCCACCCTTCAAAGCTTCCCACCTGTTCCGCCTACATACTACTCGTCACCTGGAAACGTTCCTTGGTCACTACCACAGGAGGAGACATCGTTGCGCCCACTTATTCAGCCCCCATACGACTAGTCGCCTTCTGGCCTTCCGTGGCCTTTGTCACGTGAGGAGTCGTCACGGCATCCACAGCTTCACCGAACAGACTGACTTCAGTGCTGAGCGCCGCCACCTCCCGAAGGGTGCAGCCGTCGCCTACTTTGACAATACAGCAGAAATCCAAGGCAGTTTATCGGCACTAGATGAAGCACCTCAAGAAGAATCAGTACCTAATCTTGACGTTGGTACTACGATGGCAAGGGACGAGCGGTCGAGACTTCTTGAGCTGCTAGTTGAATTCCAGGACTGCTTTTCATCGACATCACGGGTCGGTCGAACGCCGCTAACAAAGCATCAAATAATTACCCGCGATGCAGCGAGGCCTATACACCAGAATCCTTATCGTGTGACTCCAAAGGAACGGGAAGTGATACAGCAACAAGTCGCTAAAATGCTTGAAGGTGATGCGATTCAGCCATCATAGAGCATGTGGACATTGTCTGTAGTACTAGTTAAGAAAAAGGACGGTACCCAGCGTTTTTGCTCGACTACAGGAAGCTGAATCAAGTGACTAAAAAAGATGCGTATTCGCTTCCACGTATTAATGACTCCCTCGATAGGCTTCGAAACGCTCGCTACTTTTTTTCAATGGACTTCAGAAGCAGATATTGGCAGATCGAGGTAGACGCAAGAGATCGGGAAAAACTGCTTTTGTGACGCCAGATGGTTTATAAGAATTTAAAGTTGTGCCCTTCGGTCTGTGCTCAGCGTCCGCTTCTTTTCAAAGGCTTATGAACACTGTACTTTCAGGGTTAAAATGGAAGACCTGTTTTGTATATATAGATGACGTCATAGTGTTTTCCCCGACTTTTGACGAGCATCTCAAAAGACTAGAAGTTATTTTACGAGCCATACGCTCCGCGGTCCTTACATTAAAACCAGAGAAATGCCAGTTTTGTTTTGAAGAACTGCTGTTTCTTGGTCATGTCGTCCGCTGCACCGGCGTTCTACTTGATCCCGAAACACTTGCGGCCGTGGCACAGTTCCCAGTACCGTCCGATAAGAAAGCTGTCAGGCGCTTTCAGGGCCTATGTGCCTACTATCGCCGGTTTATTGGCGACGTCGCACGGATGACGTCGCCGTTAACTCGCCTCACTAGAGACGACGCCACCTTTGAGTGGAACGAAGAACAGCAAGCAGTGTTTTTTGACCTCTGCCAACGTCTTCAAACACCTCCAGTGCTTGCCCACTTCGACGAGCAAGCACCAACAATGCTTCACACTGACGCAATCAATGTGGGCCTCGGAGCTGTGCTTGTGCAGTGGCAAGAAGACACAGAACGAGTGATCGCCTACGCAAGCAGGACGCTAACACACACTGAGGCGAATTATTCAACAAGTGAGAAAGAATGACTCGCTGTGGTCTGGGCAGTTATGGAATTTCGCCCATATTTGTATGGCCGCCCCTTCAAAGTTATTAGTGACCATCATTCACTGTGTGGGTTGAATAATTTAAGAGATCCGACCGGCCGATTAGCGCGGGCGAGTCTGAAGTTACAAGAGTTTGATATTACGGTCATACACAAGTCTGGGAAGCCACATACGGACGCCGACTGCCTGTCTCGATCACCAGTACAGTCAGCCTCTCTTTCTGACGACGACTATATGGCCTTCCTTGGTGTTTCCGACGCGTCCACGATTGCCCAACAACAACGAGGTGACCCTGAATTGCTTGATTTGATTAATTACGTGGACGGACGTCCTTAGAGAGCACCCGGAATCTTCGCAAGGGCATTATCGTCGTTTTGCTTACGCAATGGCGTCCTCTAGGAAAGAAACTTTTGATCCATAGGAGCTCCCTATTTGCTCGTTATTCCTGCACCCCTTCGTACTGAAGTGCTTCAAGCATGCCACAACGAGCCGACGTCTGGCCACTTAGGCTACACTCGCACATTGGCAAGAGTACAGCAGGGATACTACTGGCCACGACTCACAACAGCCGTAAAGCACCACATTCGCACTTGCCTCGATTGCCAGCGACGCAAGTCACCTCCAAAGAGACCCACCGGTCAGCTGCAATCAGTTCAGGTCCCACGTACACCTTTCTACTAGATAGGAATGGATATTTTGAGACCCCTTCCTACTTTACTGCAGGGAATCGCTGGGTTATAGCCGCAACAGGCTACCTAACCAGGTATGCCGAAGCGAAAGCTATTCACAAGAGCACTGCAGAAGAAGTGGCGAGATTTTTCATAGAAAATAATATGCTACGGCATGGTGCCCCGACTATCACGATAACAGACCCCGGAACAGCATTTACGGCAGCTCTTTTAGACCACGTCCTGATGCTTAGTGGAACGACTCACCGTAAGGCCACTGCGTACCACCCATAAACGAATAGACTAACGGAGCGACTCAACAAGACAATTGAAGACATTCTGGCGATGTACGTGGATGTTCAACATAAGAATTGGGAGAAAATTTTACCCTATATCACGTTCGCATACAACACGGCTGAACAAGAAACGACTCGCATGACTCCATTCAGCTCGGTTCACGGACAGGAGGTATGGACAATGCTGAATGCGATGTTGCCACATGAATGGGACGATACCGACACAGGCGGTGACATGTTTACTGAACGCGCGGAAGAAGATATGCAGTTTGCCAGCTTACGGATCCGCCAGCGACAAGGCTACGACGCAGGCCGCTACAATGCTCGCCATAGAACAGTCACGTACAAAATCGGTGACAGAGTGTGGGTTTGGACACTCGTACGAAGACATGGACTGTCTGAGAAGCTGCTAAGGCGAGATTTCAGGCCATACCGAGTATTGCGCCAGCTAAGTGACGTCACCTACGAGGTCGTCTCCGACAGTCCCCACTGCCCGAGGCGTCGCCAGCACCAGCCTGAACTTGTGCATGTAGTGCGTATGAACTCGTATGTGAGTGACTGACTGCAGGTTAAAAAATATGGTGGGTCTGAATCGGCAACGGAGCGATGCTCTTATAAGGAGGGGCAAGTGACACGTGTGTATATGAAAAAGAACAATGATAGGAATGTTTTGGAGAATATAGCTAGTGGGTCAGGCGTTTTTCGGGACGACAACGAAGCAGGCGTCTTGGTGTGCAGCTAATCATGAACACGCTCTTTTCGCTGCCATAGGCTGCTGTCATCTTTTGTTCGCGTTGCACTGTGACAATATATATATATATATATATATATATATATATATATACGAAATACAAAAGTGTGATGCTGGGTCCGGGTAAGATTATCCGAAGTGAAGAAGACGGAAGACGCACGTACGAAGTGATTTTATTGACGTTTCGGCCGCGGGTCCGGCCTTCATCAGAACCTCATCATAATTCTGATGAAGGCCGCACCCGCTATATATATATATATATATATATATATATATATATATAATATATTGAAATACAACGTTTCAGCTGACGCTTTATTCAAGCAACAGCAAGATGGGGCGAAGACTGATGATGATTATTGACAAATGAGGAAGGTGACGTCCAATGAATTCTTACACTAATTTCCCCCGTCGACGGAAGCGGCCAGCCTGGCCGCGAATTACGCTGGGGAACGCATAAGATAGGCCTTGAGACGTGAAACGTGCACAATCTCTGTCCCGCGGCAGCGTTGGTCAGTGGGGACATGAACAGGTGTGACAAGGTAGTTCACCGGTGAAGTCTGTTCGACAACTTTGTAGGGGCCAGGATAGCGTGACTCAAGCTTCTCGCATAAGCCAGGCGTTCGCGCAGGAGTCCAAAGAAGTACATCGTCGCCAGGGCGGTAGAGAACGACGCGTTGAGTGGCATCGTAACGATGTTTGCGATCTTCTTGGCTAGCTTCGGTGTTTACACGGGCAAGACGACGGCATCGAGCAACACGGGACAGAAACTGGTCGCAAACGAATGATGAAGAATTGACGGGGCCAGAAAAGAAGGAAACGTCAAGTGGTGATGTCGGTTGGCGTCCGTATACCAGGAAAAATGGAGAATAGCCTGTGGTTCGTTGAACTGACGTATTATATGCATACGTGACAAAGGCAAGCATGGCATCCCAATTGCGATGGTCCGGTAGGATATACATGGACAGCATGTCACACAGCGTGCGATGAAATCTTTCCGTTAAGCCATTGGTTTGCGGGTGATAGCTAGATGTTGTTTTATGAACTGTTTTTGATGCTTGAAGAACTTCTCTGAGCGTGCTTGAAAGAAATGCCTTGCCCCGGTCGCTCAATAGAACACGAGGGGCTCCGCGACGTAGGTAAATAGCATTCAATAAGAAAGTTGCTACTTCCGAAGCAGTTCCTGAAGTGATCGAGGCCGTCTCAGCGTACCGGGTTAAGTGATCAACGGCGGTGACGATCCATCTCTTGCCGTCTGATGTAGTTGGGAGGGGCCCTAAGAGGTCAACTCCGACGACGGAGAACGGCTCTGATGGACAAGAAAGTGGTTGTAGGGTCCCGACTGGAGCAGTTGTGGGCCACTTGCAGTGTTGGCAAAGTGCGCACGAGGCGATATATTTAGCTACCGCCGTGGAAAGACCTAGCCAGAAGAATCGACTGCGGATGCGCTCGTATGTTTTGTAGTAACCCAAGTGTCCTGACGTCGGGTCGTCGTGGGAAGCGCGCAGAACTTCAGTGCGTAGTGTGCGTGGTACGACGGGAACCCATCGGTGGCCTTCCGGGTGGAAAATGTATCGATTTAGCACATCGTCCTCTAACTTGAATAATCGGAGTTGTTTCCGGAGCCTGGCATTAGGGGAAGATGAAGCGCCGGTAAGCCGACCGATGATGTCAGTGCAGTAAGAATCGGCTCGCTGGTGAATAGTAAGTACTGACGGACGGGTGGATGAAGGTAGGGAAGAAATGGCTGATATCGAGGAGGCGTCCTCCGTATAGCCAATTTGACAAGGGGATGTGACGTGCGCCGAAAACTGCGGCAAAGGGCACCGTGACAAAGCGTCGGCATCTTGATGTTGTCTTCCAGTCTTGTAGATGATGTCAAAGTCATAAGATTGTAATCGGAGAATCCAGCGGCCATGTCGTCCCGACAAGTTTTTGATTGTGGACAACCAGCAAAGAGCATGGTGGTCTGTCACAACAGTAAAATGTCGACCATGTAGGTACGGACAAAAATTTTTGGATAGACCAGACAACAGCCAAGCACTCTTGTTCGGTTATCGAGTACCTCTTCTCTGCAGAGGTCAGAGTGCGGCTTGCATACGCGATAACTTTCTCGCGAAAGGCATGGTCACGCTGGAGGAGTACGGCGCTGATTCCTTGTCCAGTAGCGTCAGTGTGTAATATTGTAGGTGCCCTGTCATCGAAATAACCAAGCACCGGTGGGGATGTCAGTGCCTGCTTGAGTTCTTGAAATGAGGCTTCGCATTGATCATTCCAATCGAAGGAACCGGTACTGGCAAGGAGCTTGTGGAGAGGAGCGGCAATAGTGGCAAAGTTGCGAATGAAACGGCGAAAGTACGATGCGAGTCCAAAGAAACTGCGTAGTTATTTGGTGCGAAAGGGTCGCGGAAAGTTGAGGACTGCGGAAATTTTGTCAGGATCGGGCTGGATGCCATCTTTACAAACGAGATGTCCTAGAACTTTTATAGCTGTGTTGCCAAAATGGCACTTCTTTGTTTTTGTTGAAGTCCAGCATTATTGGAGAGACATGTGAGCACTTGATCTAGGCGTCGCAGATGATCAGCAAAAGTGGAAGGAAACACGACTATATCATCGAGGTAGCATAGACAAGTTTTCCACTTGAAGCCACGAAGAACAGTGTCGATCATCCTTTCAAAGGTGGCGGGAGCATTACATAGGCCGAATGACATTACGTTAAACTTGTAAAGACCGCCCGGCGTAGAAAAGGCGGTCTTTTCTTTGTCTGCTTCGTCCATCGGTATTTGCCAATACCCGGACCGAAGGTGAAGGGTGGAGAAGTATTGGGCGCCTTGCAATGAGTCAAGTGCATCATTTATACGGGGCATCGGATATACATCCTTTCGGGTAATCTTGTTGAGCGCGCGGTAATCAACACAAAATCGTACCAATCCATCCTTCTTTTGTACCAACACAACGGGTGATGACCAACAACTGGTAGAGGGTGGTATGATGTTTTTTTTAGCATATCGGTCACGTTCTCCTCGATGATTTTGCGCTCGGCCAAGGAGACTCGGTAGGGACGACGGCGTACAACAGTCTGACCGTCAGTGTCAATGCGATGATGCGCAACTGTGGTCTGTCCTAGTGTCGAAGCATTGGCGTCGAACGATGCCTGGTGTTTCGTTAGCAAATTTAGCAACGCCTCACGTTGAGAAGCAGAAAGGTCAGGATTTATCCCGGGAGCAAAAGAGGAGGAAGTAATAGACTGGTGCGGTTGTGGCTGAGCTGTCAAGGCGTCAAGAAAGACCAAATATACTGGTTGGGTATCCACATAACATGACACTGCACAACCTTGGGGTCGGAGAACAGGCTCTGGGGTAGGGTTCAGGCCAAGGATTATCGCAGCACTGTCTCTGAACTGCACCAGGCTGGAGGGCACTACTACGCCGCGAGCTAGACAGCTGCTGGAAGGGGTGATAACGACGTCACCATTGGCAATATTCGGAGAAGTGATGGTGATGAGTTGCTCCTGACCTGGGAGCAGTATGGATTCGGAAGCTGTGAAGAAAACGCAATGGTTTTTCGTCGACGCGTTCGCTGCAGTAATCGGTCTCGGTCATTTCGACTACACGTTGACGGCAAGAAATTAATGCAGATGCTGATGAGAGAAAGTCCCCACCTAAAATTAGTTCATGAGCACATGAAATTAAGACAGCGAGGGGATGTGATGACGAATACCATCAATGAAGACACGCGCTGTACATTGGGCCGATGGTCTAATTATTGCTCCATTGGCCCCAACCAAAGATAATCCAAGGTAGGGTGTCTTCACTTTCCGCAATCGAAAACACAAGTCGGCACGCATAACTGAAATAGTTGCTCCCGTGTTCACCAAAGCCAACACCCGCACACCTTGCACAGTTACCAATAACATGTTTGACGGTCGTTTAGGAGGACTTGGGTCATTTCGCCGCGATGCAGTTTTCCCTCCAAAACTGCACTGTTTAGTTTTCCGATCACTGGGCAGCCAGTTGAGAGACAGGCCGAAGTGGTGAAACAGAGCGTCGGAGCGGCGAAGGGGAGCGTGGTCGGGAAGCACGGGTATTGTTGGTCGTGTTGGAAATGCGCACAGGAGACGGTGATCGGTGGTTGAAACGACTGTCGGCATAACGGTAGTAACCTCGAGCACATGTGTCGTCTCGTTCAAAAGCGGCATACTCACGATGTTCATCTTGCTGCCGACGTGGACAGACCCGGGAAATGTGTCCCGAATTCCACAGTAGTAGCAAATAGGCCGTGGGGCCCGCAAGGAAGAATGGCAGGTTGGGTTTGGTGGACGGGCGACTAGAGGTGCGAGATGTTCATGGTCAGGCACAGGTGGTGGTACTTGAGACGGCGAGGGTTGCATTGAAGCGATCTGTGCATACGAAGCGGGTTAGGGGCATAGTGGAACACGGTGGGTACTTTGAAACGTTGACATTTCTTCCCTAATAATGCCACGCAGATCGCTAGAGCCGGGTTGAGCAGGAACGTTGTTAGAAGGAGGTAAACTGTAGGCTTGCAACTCCTCACGAATTATGGCTCGAATGATGGATCGGAGCTCCATGCTGTTTTGCCAGGCGGTTCTCAGAGAAGTCTGGTCGCAGGCGGATTGACTGCAAGGTATCAAGACGCTGGCATACAGAGACGACGTCGGAAACCGTCTAAGGGTTGTGCGCGACGAGGGCGTTGAAAGCGGTAGGTCCGATACCCTTCAGAAGGTGCCGGATACGATCAGCTTCTGGCATGGTGTCGTCGATACGGCGCCAAAGTCCAAGCACATCCTCAATATAGGAAGTGTAGGACTCACCGCAATGGTGAACGCGTTCTGGCAGTTTTCTTGCGAGCAACTTCCGAACGGACGGTCGGTGTGCCGAAAATGCGTCGGAGCTGGTCTTTGAAGGAAGACCAATCGCGGAAGTCGCTCTCAAGATTCAGGAACCACGTCTTGGCAACCTGAGAGACGTAAAACTGGACGCGTCCCAATTTCAATGCCTCGCTCCAGTTGTTGTAGACACCTACACGGTCATAGTTGTCGAGCCAGTCTTCGACATCTTCGCCAGGCAGACCGGAGAAGATTGGAGGCTCCCGATGGGGGTTGTTGACCGGGCTAGGGTTGGCGGCTGGTGGTTGCACCGGCGGGTGGTTTGGTTGGGCTTGCTCTTGTGCCATGGTGCTCTGCTGGCGTAAGCGACGTCCCGAACGGAGCTCCCGGAGTTGGCTTTGGATGGAGAGAGGTCGAAGAGATCGGGAAGCACCTCCACCACTTGAAATACAACGGTTCAGCTGACGCTTTATTCAAGCAACAGCAAGATGGCGCCGATGATGAAGAAGAAAGGGCGAAGACTGATGATGATTACTGACAGATAAGGAAGGTGACTTCCAATGAATTCTTACAATATATGTAAATATATATATATATATATATATATATATATATATATATATATATATATATATATATATATATATATATATTTACATATATTGTAGAAAAGCCGCCGAACACTGAAGTGGGTCATACTCTCAAGTGTTCTCTAGTGGGTCTACCCAAAAGGACGCCGCTCGCGCTGAGAGTCCGTGCTTGGCCGTTACTGTCGCCATTGTGTATACTCGCTGTGTGCCTGCTAATAAACGCCATAAGAAATTGGTGGAGAGTGCTACGATCCCCTTCAATGCTCTTGGAGCTGCGCTCAGTTACCCTGCAATCTACAATGTCCTACGACGCCTCTCAGCAAACGCCTCCTCCCATGCCACCCCCCTTGTCCCGGTGTCCCCAGGATCCGCGATCCACCCATCTTCACTGGCACTGATGGCACTGACTAGGAGGACTGGCTCGCCATTTACGAGCGCGTGAGCGTCCCCAACAACGAGGACGGCAAGCTGACGAACTTGGTATTCTACCTTACGGGTGTTGCCAGTTTGTGGTACAACAACCACGCGTCCGATTTTGCCACCTGGTCCGATTTTAAGACCGCAATCATCAACCTCTTCGGCCGCCCTGCTGTTCGCAAGCTGCAAGCCGAGCAGCGCTTACGTGAACGTGCTCAGGAGTCTAGTGAGTCATTCACCAGCTATATTGAAGACGTCCTGGATCTATGCAAAAAATCCAACGACCGCGTGTCCGAATTAGACAAGTTCCGGAATATCATGAAGGGCATTGACGATGATGCCTTCACGATGCTGCTTGCCCAAAACGCAGGCACAGTAGCTGAGGTCATCACGCTGTGCCAGAGCTACGAGGAGCTCCGCCGGCAGCGTTCGATGACCGTCGCTCCGCACCACGAGATGCAGGGCTAGCAGGCTTTGAGGCGAGCTGTGATCAGGGGGCACTGCTGGCAGACCTCAAGTCCTTCATACGTGAGGAAATCGCGCGGCAGTTCTCTCTCCTGCCCTTTGCCCACCCACCGGCTGCCCAACAATCGGCCACTACCACTCTTCCACCCATCCGCCGAGCAATTGAGCAGGAAATAGCTGAGGTCATGCCTGCGTACCAACCACAACAGCTTCCGGCCCCTGCGTCCCCAACTTACGCCCAAGTGGTGGTCAGGCCGTCTCCAGTCATTCAACCGCCCGCCCCACTGACTTAGGCCGAAGCTGCCGCATGACCACCATCCTTTGCAGCGGGTATGCCGGCTACGTATGTTGACGTGACCTCTCAGACTCAGCTCCAGCACCCCCTGCAGCCTTTCCAGCCACCGTTCCGTCCATCGGCTCTTGCGTCAAGGACAAGACCTACCCCAGTGAACCGATGGCGCACACCCGACAACCGGCCCATCTGCTTAGCCTGCGGTTACGCCGGTCACTTGGCCCGTTATTGCCATCGCTTACAGCCGGCTCCAATTTCTTCGCCTGTTGCTGGCCACCTCAGCTGTCCCTATCACGACAAACCACCGTCTAGGCCACCGCCGTCTCGCCCAGGTCCATCTCCTCGAAGGTCGCCGTCTCCACTACGTCGTTCCCTGTCCCCCATGAGGCCAAATTCGGCTACTCATGAGCGGAAAAAACTAGTCATCGCAGTCCCCGAGGCAAGGACTGCGATGCTATTGCAATGTGAAAGTCCTCAGAGCCGCCTATCTAATGTCATAGACGTGCTTGTGGACGGTGTTCATGCATCTGCTCTTATTGACACTGGAGCTACAGTACCGTTATGGACGAAAACTTTTGCCACTTGCTTCGAAAAGTGACGACGCCGATTTCTGGGTTGTCCCTTCGTACTGCCGGTTCGCATCGTATTCATCCTTCAGCAGAGTGCACAGCTCGCGTTGTCGTTCAGGACGTTCTGTATGTCGGCCAATTCATCATCATTCCTGCATGCTCTCATTACGTCATCCTGGGGTGGGATTTTCTCTCCCGCAATGACGCCGTCATCCATTGTGCCGCTGCCGAAATTAAACTCTCACCCTTCTTGCATTTGACGCCGGAAGACAGTCCCTCGAAACTAAGCAAGATTCTCGTGAAAGACGATACCAAAGTGCCTCGAAGCTCGGCGATTGGTGTGTCTGTCTACTGCGCTGGACTCTCCGACACCATTGCACTCGTTTCGCCATCCGACCGTGCTAGCCGAAGGAAAGGGTTGCTAGTACCTTTCGCGACCGTGCAAATCACCCAGAGCAACGCCGCTATTTTTGTGACCAACCCATCCAGTACTCCCGTACACTGTCACCTTGGTTCGAGCAAAACGCCTCGGCAGAGTGGAACCAGTGGACAACGCACAAGTCCTGGACGTATCTGATGACTCGCGTTGTCCCAATTCGCGTACCGTCTGTGCTGTTTCCACTTATGATTCATCATCTCCTGATGTATTTGGCCCCTACATTGATGCCAATCTTACGTCGGTACAGCATTCCCAGCTTCTGGACCTGCTGCGAGAATACAATTCTTCTTTCGACGTCGGGCGAAGTTCTCTCAGTCGCGCGTCCGCTGTTACACATCGTATCGACCCTGGTGCCCATCAACCACTACGGCAACGTCCCTACCGCGTGTAGCCTGCTGAACGTCGGGAAATTAACGAGCAGGTTGATGATATGCTCAGACGCGACGTTATTCGGCCCTCGGACAGTCCATGGGCGTCTCCTGTTGTTCTTGTTGCGAAGAAAGATGGTTCTTTGCGGTTCTGTGTGGACTACAGACGGCTCAATAGGATCACTCGCAAGGATGTTTACCCACTGCCGTGCATCGATTACGCAATTGACAGCCTTCACGGAGCCGAATTTTTTTCTTCTCTCGATCTGCGCTCGGAATACTGGCAAGAACCCATGGCTGATGACGCTCGACCGAAGACTGCGTTTGTCACACCCGACGGCTTGTACGAATTCAACGTCATGCCGTTTGGTCTATGTAATGCACCTGCGACCTTTGAGCGCATGATGCACACCGTTCTACGCAACTTGAAATGGCACACGTGCTCTTGTTACCTCGATGACGTTGTTGTGTTCGCCCCAGATTTCTCCACGCATCTCCAACGTGTGAAAGAAGTTTTCGCAGGTGTGAGCAACGCCGGCTTGCAACTAATTCTGAAAAAATGCCGCTTTGCAGCACGGCAACTCACCATCCTAGGGTACGTCATGTCTAAGGATGGCATTTTTGCTGACCCGGCCCATTTTCGGGCCGTGCCTGAATTCCCCAAACCTGCGTCCGTCAAAGAACTGCGTAGTTTCGTGGGCCTGTGCTCATACTTCCGACGCATCATACGAAACTTTGCTTTGATTATATCACCGCCGACGAAGCTCCTTGGAAGTAACAGGCCCCTCAATTCGTGGTCGTCTGAGTGCGACGACGCGTTCGCGAAGCTCCGCCATTTGCTGACGTCTTCTCCCATTCTACGCCACTACGACCCTACGGCCCCGACGGAGGTGCACACAGACGCCAGCGGTGTAGGCCTCGGCGCTGCCCTGGCGCAGCGCAAACCCGGATTCCATGATTATGTCGTAGCATATGCAAGCCGTACGCCCACGAGAGCCGAGACAAACTACACCGTCACGGAGAAAGAGTGCCTGGCGATCGTCTGGGCCCTTACAAAGTTTCGACCTTATTTGTATGGTCGCCCAGTTGATGTCGTTCACCGATCATCATGCACTATGCTGGCTTTCATCATTGAAGGATCCCTGAGGCCGTCCCGCCCGTTGGGCTCTTCGCTTACAAGACTACGACATCCGCGTGCTGTACCGCAATGGACGCCAGCATGCTGACGCCGACGCCCTCTCGCGCTCCCCTCTGCCTGAAGGTGATGTGCTCTGCTCAGTATCCTCGGCTGCTGTTTCTGCCCATTGATGTTAACATCATCGCTACCGAACAGCGAAACGATAATTGGATCGGCCCACTCATCGACTTGCTCTCTGATCCATCCGCAACGCCATCCACGCATGCCCTTGCGTCGTCAAGCTCGCCATTTCGCCATCCGTGACGGCCTTCTACACCGACGCAATGACGGCGCCGATGGCCGGCAGTGGTTACTCGTGATACCCCGCAGTATGCGGTTAGAGATATGTGAATCCTTCCATCATGATCCCCCAATGCGCGCACTCTGGGGTATTCAAAACCTACCATCGCTTTCGACAACGCTACTTCTGGCGCGGGATGTACCGTTACGTGCAGCAGTTCGGTTCGTTCCTGCCTCGCTTGCCAACGCCGCAAACTGTCAGCACACATGTGGCCAGCCAGTCTGCAACCGTTATCTTGCCCTTAGCGTCCGTTTGGGCGCATAGGTATTGATTTGTATGGACCACTTCCTCTGACGTCGGCTGGTAATCGCTGGGCCATCGTCGCCGTACATCATTTACCGCGATACGCCAAAAACCGCCGCTATCCCTGCGGCTACTGCGCGTGATGTTGCGTCCTTCCTACTGCATCAATTCATACTGCGCCATGGTCCACCTCAGGAGGTTCTCAGCGATCGAGGCCGTGTCTTCTTGTCAGAAGCCGTCGAAGCCATTATCACGGAGTGCCGTTCTGTCCACCGCAAAACAACTGCTTACCACCCGCAGACGAATGGTCTGACCGAACGCTTCAACCACACCCTCGGCGACATGCTTTCAATGTACGTCGCCGCCAACCACACGAATTGGGATACTATACTGCCCTTCGTCATCTACGCCTACAACACCGCCCCTCCGAGCACGACCGGTTTTTAACCTTTCTTCTTGCTGTACGGAAGGCACCCGTCACACACCATTGACACGATACTCCCGTACACGCCGGATTCATCTGAGTGTGCACCTATTTCCGAGGCAGCCAGGCTTGCTGAAGAGTTGTCGCCAGCTGGCCAAGCTGGCCATGAGCAAGAGCAGCAGAAGAGTATTTGTGATGGCTCCGCTACTTTTGAACCCACGTTCCTTCCTGGTTGCCTTGTATGGCTCTCCATCCCGACCTCTGTAGCTGGCCTTTCTTCCAAACTACTCCCGAACTGTGAAGGTCCTTGCCGTGTGATCGAGTGCACATCTCCATTCAACTATCTTGTCGGGCCAATTGAACAATCTTTGGACATGCGCCGTCGCGGGCGCGACATAGTCAACGTGGAGCGCCTGAAGGCTTACTATGACCCGCTCATAGTGGACAAGCTGTTGGATCGCCAGGCGGCTCCCTCTTCGAACCCCGGAGTAATTGTAGAGAAGCCGCCGAACACTGAAGTGGGCCAAACTCTCAAGTGTTCTCTAGTGGTCTACCCAAAAGGGACGGGCCGCTCGCGCTGAGAGTCCGTGCTTCGCCGTTACTGTCGCCATGGTGTATACTCGCTGTGTGCTGCTAATAACGCCATAACAATATATATATATATATATGTATATATATATATATATATATATGGTGAAAAAAAAATTTGATATTGCCTGGCTCAAGCGAAATTTTATCACACAGACCTCGGTGCTCGTCCGACCGTATCCAAACACAACCTACTTGTCCACTCGTGTCGTTTTTGCGGGTGTATCTCCCAAAACAACGTTGAAGAGGCTGAACAAAGGTTTCCTTACAGTGATTCGTATGCGTATACTTTGAATTAGGTCCGTGTGTCAATACGCAGAAAAGAAAAAA
>WOVY01002475.1:0-145117 GCA_013436015.1 Rhipicephalus annulatus | reverse complement strand
ATGCGCTGCAGTTTTTTCATTTCATAAGCTTTTCGACTTGTACAGCTAATAAGATGCGCACCTCTGAATGTTTGAGATTGTTTACTTTGTTGTCAACATTCGCTGTGAAAATATCTTTACTGCTAAAATTTGTAAGCATAGTTCACAGCATAAGTTCTACCTGTTACTGCCAAAATGAGTTGGCTGCAATATATGATCATAAATTCAATGCATACTAGAGCCAAGTGAACCTTTAGTACATGTACGCATTTGTACATTTTTCGTAAGTTGCAATGAAGCATGTTACATTTTCATGACTAATATAGTCCATCCAGTTGGGGAATCACCTAGCTTTGTCATCTGAAGAACGTCACTAAAAGAAAATTCATTATACTTTCATCCACAAGACAATTCACAAAAACAAACAATGTTATGTCTACACCACCTTTTTTATATGCAGTGTTCCCATATACATTCTTCTTAGTCATGCATCACCAATACGTTCACGCTTATACCAGAGTAATCAGGACTGTTTTTTTTTTTCTTACAACCCAACCACAACCTCCAAGTAACTGCTCATGTCAGTGTAACCTTGAATGCCTCATCACGCTGAACCTCCCTCAAGTCAGCGGAAAATGTGTCATCACTGAAAGCGAGCTCATGAGCCAAAATTCTCGCAAGGTATGGTTGAAGACACTTCATTTATTGAACATAATTTGTTCAACCCATTTCTGTCTTACCCTGCTCATGAGTCTTTTTTTTTCTGCGCAGAAAACTGGACTAAATTGATTTCCTAGCTAACCACATCCAGTCGTAAGAAGCTCTACAGTTGCCATAGTGACAACCCCATGCACCACCAATATGCCAGATGGACAAATGAAAGTCTTATACTGAAAAGCAGTGATGGCGTACGGTATGTTGAAGCTGTACGAAATTGGGAGCACAGATTGTTGTTTCTTGCTTTATAAATTACTCAGTTTACAGGAAATGTGCAGGCTCCAAAATTATTGGACAGTTCATGCAATGGGGTGCACATACTGTCATCACTCTGCGTGTCAAACTTTGCATAGATTATTACACATAATTAGGTAACAAATTGGCTTGTAGTAGTGCATATTTAGCAGCACTTTCTTTTTTACTTTGTTGTATAGATTGCTGTGAATGTAAAGACTGTTGCAAGGCAGTGGTAGGTACAACTATAGTAGTGTTGAAACAGTTACTGATACCACGTGCTTGTTGGGGGTGACAATAACAAAGTTCTAAAAAACTGTGCAAGAACTCGTGCCTTCGTTAAGCAAGACATGTCGATCTTGCAGAGGTAGCAAACATGGAGCCGAACCATGAGAGTAAAATACCTAGAAGAATAAGTAAGAATAAGAATGGGTGGATCACATTCGGCAAGCATTCTCAATCATAAATGATAATCTGTCATTAACCCTCAAAAGGAAGGTATAACAGCTGCGTCTTGCCCGTACTTACCTACGGAGCAAAAAGAGGGTTCAGCTTAAATTTAAGACGATGCAGTGAAGCGATGGAAAGGAAAATGATAGGTGTAACCTTCAGACACAACAAGAGAGCACAGTGGGTCAGGGACCCAAATCAATGTTGAGGATACCGTATTTGAAATCAAGAGTGGACATGTGCTCGGCACGTAGTACGCAGGCCGAATAACCGCTGGCTATTAAGGGTAACTGACTGGACTCACAGAGAAGGAAAACGCATGAAGTGAAGACAGAAGGTTAGGTGGGCCAATGATATTAAAAAATGACCACAGTTTCCTGAGTGGGAACACTAGTTAGAGTGCGGAGCATATATGTTGAACTGCAATAAATGTGGTTTGTAGTTTGCGACATGCGTGTGTGTTATGAGTGAACACAAGCGAACACGCACGCACGTATGCTGCGAAAGACGATGTTTATTGATGAGACGCTTTGGGTATTTTGAGCAAGATGGCTTTATGGTCCGTAATGTGAAGGGTGAGTGGTGAGTTTCAAGAGAGTTTGCTTCGGACTGGCGTCGGCAACCTCAGCGTTTCAAAAAATGATGCATATGATCCTAAAAGGGTGCAAATGTGTCTTATTTTACATTGACGATATAATAGTGTATGGACGTTCCCGAGAGGATCATCTGCGCAATTTGCGCGCCGTTTTGAAGCGCCTCTCTGAAGCGGGCCTCAGGCTCAATCACAAGTGTGTTTTTGACGTCGCAGAACTGACTTTCCTTGGTCATGTTGTCAGCGCTAGAGGATTATTTCCACTAATGTCATCCGTTGAGGCAATAACCAAGGCACCATCACCTAAAAACGTCAACGAACTGCGTTCTATGCTGGGACTTGCAGGTTTTTATTCCAAGTTTATTCCCCACTTTTCTGACGTTGTGGAGCCAATGCGTGCCTTGCTTCGAGGAAATGCGCCGTTCGTTTGGACTGCGGCAGCACAAAGCAGTTTGGAGCAACTGAAAGCTCGGCTCACATCTTGCCAAGTGCTTCATCTCTTCGATCCTCATCTACCTGTGTATGTTACAACGGATGCCTCAGGATATGGATTAGGTGCGGTGCTTCAGCAGGATAACGGAACCTCACTGCAAACTGTCGCATTCGCCTCACGCACTCTGCAACCGCATGAACGACAATACTCAGTTGGCGAACGTGAGGCTCTTGCCTGCGTCTGGGCTTGCGAACATTGGCACGTTTACCTGTGGGGAAGGCCATTTATCCTACGGACTGACCATGCAGCGTTTGGTTACGCTCTTTTCAACGAAAGGTACAGGTCACCGTCCATTGAGGATCGCGCGCTGGTCATCACGGTTGCTTTGCTACAACTACACCATGGAATACAGAAAGGGCAGTGAAAACGTCGTAGCTGACGCTCTCTCCCGGCTTCCCGTACAGAGTTTACTCCACGGTGCACCTGAGGAAGAATTCGTATGCCTTTTATCTCCAGTTGTGACCATGCAAGAACTGCAAGAAGCAAGTGCCAATGATCAGGTTATCTGTCAAGTGAAGCACTTCACGACTACTTCTTGGCCTGACAAGAAATCTCTGTTAAAAGAGTTGCTACCTTACTTTTATGTGAAGGCTGAACTTTCTGTCGTAAGTGACATCCTATGTCGCGGTGACAGGATTGTCGTGCCGGCGACCTTGACACGCCGTCTTATGGATCTGGCCCATGAGTCTCATCCAGGCATTGGTCGTACAAAAGCTCGCCTGAGAGAGTCTTACTGGTGGCCGTGCATGGATAGTCACATTGAAGAACTGGTGCGCACGTGCGTGATTTGCCAGTCTTGTGACAAGTCCGCACGTACCTTTCCAGCGCCACTGCAACCTGTTCCTCTTCCTGACGCGGCGTGGGAAAAAATTGCCATCGACATTGTGGGACCATTCTCGCAAGCTTCGGCCGACTACCGTTATGCAATTACTGCCATTGACTATTATAGCAAGTGGCCTGAAGTGGCGTTCGTGCGAGATGCGACCACTTCTACAGTGAAGAAGTTTTTACTTGAACTTTTTGCGCGAGAAGGATACCCACGTGGTATTGTATCCGATCATGGACCACAGTTTTCGTCAGCAAGCTTTGACGAATTTCTCACGGAGCGTGGAATAACGCACTACAACTCTTCCGTGTATTACCCACAAGCTAACGGCTTGGTCGAAAGATTCAACAGGGTGCTGAAGTCATATATTCAACTAGCCCTGCTTGAACGTCGTGACATACGAACAGCCATGCTTGATTACCTACAAGTATATCGCTGTACACCTCACGCGACTACTGGTGCGGCACCCGCAGTTCTCCTTCATCGACGCCAACCTCGCACCAGACTTGACATATTGGGATTGCCTGACAGATGCTTCAGCACGGACCCGTCAAGGGCGATTGAACAGCTACGAGAGCATGTCAAAAAGAAGCAAATGATCTCGAAGAGCTACACCGATGAAAAACGTGGAGCCAAGGAACCCAGTTTCGTCGTTGGTGATTACGTGCGCGTTAAGACAACTGCAGCTCACGGTAAGCTGTCTTCACAATTCTCCGCGCCCAAGAAGATCATTGGAAAACGGGGACCGGCCTCGTACCTTTTGGACGATGGGCGTGTGTGGAACGCATCTAAGTTAATCGCAGTTCACCCCGGAGCGGTCAACAAAATGAAATCGGGCACCCCTGCTGTTATGAACTGGACACCTGCATTTAATCGGTCTTCTCATGCATTACAGCCTGAAACCTCTGCTCTTATGAACTGGTCCCCTGCATCTGATCGGTCATCTAGTGCGCCCCAATGGGACACATCAAGAGCGGATGGTCATGAAAGGGCAGACCCCGTATCATCTCCACCAGACGGCACGCAAGCTTTGACCAGTCCAGGATTTAATGCGCCTACAAGGAAAAGCAAGCGTAAAAAGAAGACCCCAAAGAAATTGAAGGACTTCGTTAGGAAGTAGACAAAAACAGTTTTGTGTGTTTCTACCATTTATTTTTATTTTATTTTATTTTTTTTGCAAGAGGGGATATGTGGTATAAGGCGTCGCTACCGACTACAGCGCTGTGCGGTGGCACGCGCTCGGTGGCCGCCACGGGGAAGAAGAAGATGATGGAATAAAGATGATGCCCCCATTTATGCCGTGACTGTCATTACGTACGATGCAACATATTTTAAAATATGTTACATCGTACATAATGAATAGCACAGCATAAACGGAGACATCTTGTTTATCCCATCTTCTTCTTCTCTCCGTGGCGGCCACCGAGCGCGTGCCACCGCACAGCGCTGTAGTCGGTAGCGACGCCTTATACCACATATCCCCTCTTGCAAAAAAAAAAAAAATAAAATAAAATAAAATAAAATAAAAAATAAATGGTAGAAACACACAAAACTGTTTTTGTCTACTTCCTAATGAAGTCCTTCAATTTCTTTGGGGTCTTCTTTTTACGCTTGCTTTTCCTTGCAGGCGCATTAAATCCTGGACTGGTCAAAGCTTGCGTGCCGTCTAGTGGAGATGATACGGGGTCTGCCCTTTCATGACCATCCGCTCTTGATGTGTCCCATTGGGGCGCACTAGATGACCGATCAGATGCAGGGGACCAGTTCATAAGAGCAGAGGTTTCAGGCTGTAATGCATGAGAAGACCGATTAAATGCAGGTGTCCAGTTCATAACAGCAGGGGTGCCCGATTTCATTTTGTTGACCGCTCCGGGGTGAACTGCGATTAACTTGGATGCGTTCCACACACGCCCATCTTCCAAGAGGTACGAGGCCGGTCCACGTTTTCCAATGATCTTCTTGGGCGCGGAGAATTGTGAAGACAGCTTACCGTGAGCTGCAGTTGTCTTAACGCGCACGTAATCACCAACGACGAAACTGGGTTCCTTGGCTCCACGTTTTTCATCGGTGTAGCTCTTCGAGATCATTTGCTTGTTTTGTACGCGCTCTCGCAACTGTTCAATCGCCCTTGACGGGTCCGTGCTGAAGCATCTGTCGGGCAATCCCAATATGTCAAGTCTGGTGCGAGGTTGGCGTCGATGAAGAAGAACAGCGGGTGTCGCACCAGTAGTCGCGTGAGGCGTACAGCGATATACTTGCAGGTAATCAAGCATGGCTGTTCGTACGTCACGACGTTCAAGCAGGGCTAGTTGAATGTACGACTTCAGCACCCTATTGAATCTTTCCACCAAGCCGTTAGCTTGTGGGTAATACACGGAAGAGTTGTAGTGCGTTATTCCACGCTCCGTGAGAAACTCGTCAAAGCTTGCTGAAGAGAACTGTGGTCCATGATCGGATACAATACTACGTGGGTAGCCTTCTCGCGCAAAAAGTTCAAGTAAAAACTTCTTCACTGTAGAAGTGGTCGCATCTCGCACGAACGCCACTTCAGGCCACTTGCTATAATAGTCAATGGCAGTAATTGCATAACGGTAGTCGGCCGAAGCTTGCGAGAATGGTCCCACAATGTCGATGGCAATTTTTTCCCACGCCGCGTCAGGAAGAGGAACAGGTTGCAGTGGCGCTGGAAAGGTACGTGCGGACTTGTCACAAGACTGGCAAATCACGCATGTGCGCACCAGTTCTTCAATGTGACTATCCATGCATGGCCACCAATAGGACTCTCTCAGGCGAGCTTTGGTACGACTAATGCCTGGGTGTGACTCGTGGGCCAGATCCATAAGGCGGCGTGTCAAAGTTGCAGGCACGACAATCCTGTCACCCCGGCATAGGATATCACTTACGACAGAGAGTTCAGCCTTCACGTAAAAGTAAGGTAGCAATTCTTTTGACAGTGATTTCTTGTCAGGCCAAGAAGTAGTCGTGAAGTGCTTAACTTCACAGATAATCTGATCATTGGCACTTGCTTCTTGAAGTTCTGGCATGGTAACTACGGGAGACAACAAACAGATAAATTCCTCTTCTGGTGCATCGCGGATTAAACTCTGGACGGGTAGCCTGGAGAGAGCGTCAGCCACGACGTTTTCGCTACCTTTCCTGTATTCGACGGTATAGTTGTAGCAGAGCAACCGTGAGGACCAGCGGCTGTAGCCCCGAAATACTCATCGTAGAAGATGGTAGGCAATAAACGAGGGCACAGATGAGGTTCAGGCCGGTAGCACATGGGCTGGTGAATCCTCGTCGCCAAAATATGTTACATCGTACATAATGAATAGCACAGCATAAACGGAGACATCTTGTTTATCCCATCTTCTTCTTCTCTCCGTGGCGGCCACCGAGCGCGTGCCACCGCACAGCGCTGTAGTCGGTAGCGACGCCTTATACCACAGTGGTCTAAGGTCGAAATTTGCAAAGACGTGGTCGATGCACGTCCCGCGAACCGTGGTCGTATGATGGATGATGTTTGCCGTCGTGCGTTGCTCGTTTCAGCGAGTGCCGCGACTCCATGTAGTCGACCACCCAATCGTCCTTGATGACGTCGACGTTGAAGTCGCCAGCTATCACGAAGGGTCGTCGTTGCGGTCGTTGTTTCAGGTATTCTTCCACGGCTTCGTCGACGTACTTCTCCACGGCGGCACGCGATAGGTTGGGCGCGAGGTACATCGTCAAGACGTCGACTCCGCAGACCCTAGCGACGCAGTGCTCGCCGTTGGCGCGTTGTTGAGCACCGGGCCGCAGTTGGAAGTCTTCGACAGAGTCAACGTCGTCACGCTTGATGTAAATTCCCACGCCGCCCGCAGGTCATTGGAACCCGTGCGTGCACGCGGCCGGAGCGTATCCCGCAACGTCGACGTCATCGGTGGCGTTCCACGTCTCGGTGAAGCAAATCACGTCCACTCTGCGGATTACGGGCTCTCGCACGATGTCAACCGCGTGAGCGCCCAGCGACCTGGTGTTGAGCAGTGCCGGGGTGAAGCGGGACTCGGTGTCAACGTCTTCAAGCACGCGAAAGTATCGTTGGGTGACAGTGTCCAGCCTGTGTTTCTGCAAACGTTCAAACTCGTCGGCCATGTTCTTGTCGACGTTTTCGCGTGCATGATGAAAGTGGTGATCGCCGGCTTCGTTGGTGAGGTACAGGCTGTTGACATACCCGTAGTTGACGTAGTCGGCAAGTTCGTCGGCGTCACTTCCAAACGCATCGCAAAGAACCGGCAATGCTTTGGAACGATGTAGTTCATTCTGAATGTTGCCGATCCACGTCAAGTTGTCGAACCAAAGTCGACCACACACCTTGCAGCTGTGGTCGAAGCTCCGGTCGAGGAAGTCGCGCTTAAAGCGAGCGCTGGGCGTGGCGTACTGCTTGGCTCGCCACGCCACTATCGCGGCCCCCTCGCACTCGCGGGCGGCATCGAGATCGGCTTCGCGGCGTCGACGCTTGCTCGCGGCTTCACCGTCCGGATTCTCTTGCCGATGCTCACGCCTCGCAGCGGCTTCGCGTTCTCGAAGCTGGAAATCTTCCGCTCGATGTTCACGTATCGCAGCTGCTTCACGTTCTCGGAGCTGGGGATCTTCCGCTCGACGCCGACGTTTGCGTTCCGCATCGCGAGCTCTTCTCAGCGCGGCCTTGTCGACGGACGAAGTGTCTTCGGAATAGGTGACCGGTAAAATGGGCAATCACAAAAAACAGCGGTATACGATGGCTTCCGGTTCGACGCACCACATGGGTCAACGGCGGCACGCGCGCATTTTCATATTGCTCTTTTGAAAAAAGCACCTCGCCATGCAAAATCGGTGCATTAGAAGTTTTTTTTTTGCCAACCATGACAGCGATGATGACAAGCTTCGAAAGCTATGAACGGTCAGGAAACTTTTTATCGCGCCAAAATGATCTGCAATGCTTTTAGGCTGCTTGGGGGTATACTGTCAGTTTGGCTAGCAGATCAGTCTATACACAAAACAGTTTTTATTGTATCATACATTACTGCAGATAAAAAGTCTCTATTTTAAAGCTCTCAGGGGATGGGGATGACTGTAGCAGTGTGCTAAAAGTTCATTTCGGAATCGCTGTTTCGGCCGACATCGTCAGTCGATCGGCATGAAGCGCAACACTTATTGAAGCGTTGAGATATTTTTTTTTCAGGTGTCAGTGTGCTATAAGATGAATTTCTTAGTCGAAGCCAGATGCTTATTCGAACGTTTATCTTGGTAAAGCTGCACGGCATGGCGGCACATAAACAACACAGTCAGACCTAGAAGCCGCCGAATAATCGAAACCCTGCGCTTGTTGAACGCACTTCTTCCTTTGGGTGCCGTCCTGGCGCACGGTTTGACCAAGATAAACTCAAATGAACTCGTCCAGCCCTTCGTGTAAACTTACTCTTGAGCGAAGCTTTCGCGTTTTTTGTCATATATATGGTTGCAATGGCCGGCGCTAATCTCGTATGACAGGTAGATTTCGCCCGCTTGTTCCCATAATACCTTTGCTAGGCGCTGGCGCGCCTAGCAAAGATTTATTTTTAATATTTATTTCTCAATATTTATATCTTACAATTTATTTCTCAATATTATATTCGCAGCGAATTCATGCGTAAGCTTTTTTTTAATGTGGAATACACACGTACCTGTGATAAAATGGTTTTCGCACACTCTGGCTTCAAAGTTCCGTACTGAAAGGCTACCTGTCGCTGTGGCTCTCTTCCCAGTCGTGGCCGATCTCGTTTTTCTGTCTTCATTTTATGGGAATTGATACATGCGTTTCCCTTGCACGCTCGAGTTGGAGCAGCCAACGGCTGAACAACCGACCATAATTTATCAGGACGAAGATAAATGGTCAACCGCGTGCGCGAATCTCGACCAAACTGAGGCTTGCGGAGAAGCGGTTTGCCGTCGTCTACTCTTCTCGATCTGGAAGCCGGTAGCATAGGGTGCATCCCACAATCCCTCGCTCTTTTACTGGTCACCTATTGCTTGCGGTTCCCCCAACATATTGGCTGACGCTATCGGAAGGGACGTCAGTAAATGTGTTTGCGGATTTGTTAGCATACATTTTCACCAGCGACATCGGACGTGGAGCGACCGCACAAACCAACCAACGAAAGGCGGCACGCCCCGACATTCGGTTCTTTATAGCGAGTGCCAGCCCCGGCCTGCGCATCTATAGGTCGCGCGGCGCGCGGAGGGGAGAAGCGAGTGCAGCGCGCGCTGTGTTGAGAGGAGGAAGGGATGCACAGATGGCTGGCGGAGGAAGAGGGGAGGCTGCGGACGGCGACGGCGCATGACTAGCCCAAAGTATAACATGCTCCGCATGTAAAAGTTTGTACGTATAACGTGGCAGCAGAAAGCACAGGGCCGATCATGAGAGATACCTTTGTCCTGCAGTGGGTGTAATCAGGCTCATCATACGCCAAAAACAAGCACCGACATGCACGCAAGCAGTGAGCCTTAGTGTTTAAACGTATGCCAATATTTGTGCCTCGAAACATGTTTGTTTACATTACGGAGTTAATGCAATCAAAATGAGAAGTAATCAGTAATTTGCATTCGCTTGCATTTATTCCACTGTGGCTCCATGACTACCATTCCTAGCTTATCCAAGGGCTCCAGTTAAGCATCCGAAATCTCATCTGCTGAGAAATGCTGCTGTTCAGTTGTTTTCTCCTCTAGTAAATTTAGTTTGGTTTGTTTTTGCGAAATGTTGTGATCACTCTAGACAGACTTGTGCGAGCAGCAACGAAAACAAGGGCTCTCAGTTTGAATTAGCTGTTGTGGATACTAATATGTCCAAATTGTTGAGAGATTTCCCCCAATAGAATTACACAGGGCTGTGCGCTTTTACTTAACCGAGTTCAAATAACGACATATTACTGTAATATTATTTGTGCTATGTAAAATACCTGACGCATGACAAGGCAGTTTTAAAGATATGGTAATTTTTAACAGAGCAATGACTGAGTGACAACATTCACAAGAATGTTGACTTGCTGAGATGTTTGACTCAGGCTTTCATTATTCGCCAACTGTAACTCAATTAAAGTGCCTGTCACTGCAACATTTTTAACTCTTTTGAAACGTAAACGAACTTTCCTATTCAACATGATCCTGTAAATAGTGTTTTCCCAGGATTCACTTGCTTACCACAACTGGAAGTGGATCTTATTAGTCGTAAAAATATTGGGCGCGCAGGTAAGAAGACAGATTCTAAACACAATATTGAGAACAATGTTATATGCACAGATACCTAGCACAACAGCGTGGGGTCATTTCTTTTTATTCAACGCAATGTGCTTTTCGCCAATGCGTTGTCAATATCATATTGCAGCTCAGGCTAATCGTACCGACACTGCACTTTTTGAGGGCATGTGTGGTGAGAAAGAGAATGGGCAGCACAGTACCAAGTACTGTGCAAGGGGTGTCCAGTGTAAATATCGTTGTCTGACTGAATGAGACAAAAGACGAAGTTGCACAATTTTAGCGGGTAATTTTATCAAACAGATTTTCACTGCTTTTTTTCATGTATTCTTCAACTCTGTTAGAGACAGTGTTCCTTGTTTACATGTGTCAGCGATGTCCGAATGAAGGTAGTCAAGGCAAGGTTCAAATTTTAAGAAAAACTGTATTGTGCTAAGTTACAGGTGAATCGGCAGTGGTTACATGTATAAGGAAACTGGACTCGGTGCAGGAGCTCGATCGGCTACGTCCGACGCCACTCGCGTCTCGGCTTGCTCTGCGATGCGTTGCTCTGCGGTCCCGGCTCGAATCTCGGCTCGTTCTCCTCTCTCTGGCGATGCGTTGCTATGTGGTCCCGGCTCGAAGGCTCACTTTTGTTTTCGAATGTTCGTTGAACCAATGGGCAACCGCGCTGAGTGGACGCGCTCAGGGCTCGGAGTCCACGTTAACGCAGTGCAGCGTTTCCCGTGCAAGCACGGAGACGCCGCCGGAGAATTCAGCTGTGCGAACTCGAGTGCCGCTGACACATGTATACTGCTGCATTCACGATTGTCAATAAACAATGTAAGATTAGCTGCTTGGCGTGTTTTTGCCGGTTGAGGCCTCTCGGTCACCTGGCGGCAGAGCGGAAATATTCATAGTAACGTTAGAATGCCGTGCGCGCGAATACCACTCCGTAATAGCAGCGAATAAACGCCCATAAGCCGGCGGGCGCGCACCGCGACCCCCCGCACCCGTTACCAAAGCAACCGCGGTATTGCTCTAGCGCAATAATGATGATAGGCCTACCAGCGCCGTCTCTAGGTCGGAGAAGTTAGTTCAAGACGCCACCGCTACCCTTTATTTTCGTTTTGTCAAAGGTACAGTTTCCCTTCTCTAAGTGGGAGTGTATGGGTGTTCTCTGGTGGTCTCTTTTGGCGTGGGGCGGTAGCGTGGACGGTTGCTTCCAGCGGTAGGTCTGCCGTGGACGGCTCCGCGGGCCGTTTGTGGTGGGCCCACGGGGTGATACAGGCGTTAGCGACACCGCCTTGTTTGTCATGTTGTTGAGCGTTGTTTGTTATTGTGTAAAGATGTCTTAACGTGTTGATCACGATTGATGTTATGATTATTCGGCTAATGATATCGTCGTTCAAAAGCAATCAACTAAATATGTGTGGTTTGTTTCGTTCCGACCGCGTCTGCTGTGTCCGTTCACTCCAAGAGCGTGGTGCTGGCGCTCGCCTCTTCAAGACCCCACACTGGCTGCCCAACGTGGAACACTTGGAGCATCGGACGACAGTTTTCGCGGTTCGGTACAAGCTTTTTTAGAGCCGGGGTAGAGTAGGCCTAGGGGGACTTCTTTGCTAGCGTCGGCGGTGTGCTTTGTTGAGAAAGAGGAAATAGGTTGTTGTGACATGTTTGAACTTGTCGGCACATTTGGATTTTTTTTCTCCTTGCAAGTGTTCTTAGTTGTTAGTTTTCACAAACGTTCAGTTGGGACGAGAGTCATGCACTCTGCATCCTGGGGTGAGCAAAGCTTAGAGCACGGGGATTGTAAGTCAGGCCCGAAGCGAGTGAGTACGGAAGCCTCGTGGGTGGCCTGATTTTCTATAAATAGCTTCTTTTAACTCTTTTGGGCTCATGGAGCCGGGCGTCGTTGCTGTCTGGTATTGCGGAACGACGCCGGCGTGTTGTGACACCATCCGGGACGGTGGATGCCGATCGCTCGGTGAGCTGCTGTGGGCGGCGAGCGATAGGGCCACCTTATAGAGTGGGTGTCTCCTTGCGATTGCCTCTTCTGCACCTAGGCTTGGTGCTGGGTGGATGGCAGTTGTTGTCAAGTGACTCATTAGGCCTAAGGCTCTGCGCAGCCGCCGGTCATACGTGGCACAACTAGTGGATCGTAGTGTTGAGGTGTTACACTCTGCTTTCTTCACTTTTTTTTATCTCGTGACGCGTGGGTTAGGAAAAGTGATTTTTATTTTACTTTAATGGGCGTCTCGGCCACCGCCGATGTATTAGCTATCAGCACTGACCATCGTACCACGTGGGAGAGGAGCTTGAAGCCCCCTTCTTTTGCCCTACTGTGTTGTTCTTTCGAGTGTTTTGAATGTACGCAGCGGGTGTGATGTAACCCGTGGCTGACTGTCTTCTACACATCATCAGCGCAGCTAGCCAAGAATGCGGTAGTGATGTCGCGCGATGGACATGCCTGGGAGCTGCACAACTGCCTGCAGTCCGGCGCCCTCGTGACTGCTGGGCGCAACCGGAAGGCGTGTCGGCGCGAGTGACTGTTCATTGTACCGATGGCAACGTTGTTGTTGCGGGACCGGTACTGAGGTGAAGTTGTCGAGCCGGACAGTGCAGCAGTGTTGACCGGTGGTGGTGTCGTGGTGCATGGACATTATTTAGGGACATGGGTTGTCATGTTTTGTTAGAGCTTGTGTAGCAGATTTCTTTTCGGAATATGGTTTGAATTAGGGTGGGAAAATGTGAAAAATGTAGGGGTGCTGACACCCCCTGTAGAGTTATTTGCGCCGCGTGGCGCACGTGTCTCGCGCAAAAGACGTATTTCGGGGTCGCAACTATTGAGCGGTTGGTGGGGTTGTGTTCCCCAGCTTTGATCACCGCTATCATCATCATGGTTGTTAGATCGGCAGTGCCAGAGATAACACCTGGTGGCATGCCTTGCTGGCGGCGTGCAATAATAAGCTGGTCTCTTTTGGCGTGGGGCGGTTGCGCGGACGGTTTCTTCCAGCGGAGGGTCTGCCGTGGACGGCACCATGGGCCGTCTGCGGTGGGCCGACGTGATGAGTCAGGCATTAGCAACACCGCCTTGTTTGTCATGTTGTTGAGTGTTTAATATTGTGTAAGAATGTCTTAACGTGTAGATCACGATTGATGTTATAATTATTTGGTTGACGATGTTGTCCTTCAAAAGTAGTTAACTAAATATGTGTTGTTTTGTTCATTCCGACCGCATCTGCTGTGTCCGTTCACTCCAAGAGCGTGGTGCTCTCGCTCGCCATTTCGAGACCCTGCAAAGCACACTTGCTTGGTATCCACTAGGGAAATAATAACAAGCTTTTGGGCAGTAGGCGGGCATTCGCTATAGACTTCAGACTCTGAAGTTTTGGATTGATTGATATGGCTGTACCCTTTAGGTCGGGTGGCGACTAACGCCACCTAGCTGTAATACTTAGTAAACCAACAACTAGATTTATCTTTTGTTTTCTCCAAATTGTGAAGTTGAGCACCGGTATTTTGCAGTATAGGATTTAATTTTCACTCGTGCCTTGATTTCAGCCACGAATCAGATAACCTCATTCCAGTCATTTCTACCTGCTTAAAGTCCATTTGACCTCGCTGTCCCTAAACCCCAGTGCTTTGAAAAACCCTGTGTCATCATTCTGAACTATAGGGTGAAGACCTTTACAGAACATTATCAGGTGTTTGGCAGTTTCCTCCTCCTTTCCACACGCACTGCATAAATTGTCTACCCTTTCGTATCTGGTCCGTTAAGGCTTGGTTCGCAATGTTCCCGTCCTGGCCTCAGACAGCAGAGAACTACCTCGAGTATTATCAAAGATCCTTTCCTTGGCAATTTCCTGCTTAAAAGTTAGATTTAGCTGTAGCGCGGACTTCTTTATCATGCCAGTTCTCCACATATCGATCTCTGTTTCCTTCACCTTCTTTTTAATCGAAAGTTCTTTTTAATTTGGCCCCCTGTCTAAGTATTTACCCGTCAATTTTCTGCTTCGCTTCCTCCATTTTGTATCGAATTTTCTTACGTACAAGCAGCTGAAAACCTTCCTAGCCCGATGCTCCTCCCCCATTTTTCTCACTCAGTTCTTAAATTTTATGTTGCTGCTATATTGCCAGCCCTCAAATGATGTCCATCCCATATCACCTTTTACTCTATGATTTGGTGTGCTTCCGTGGGCTCCTAAAGCAAGCCTACCTATACCACGTTGTTTAATTTCTAATCTTACTTGAACCTGTGATCTCATGCACAAGACCACATTGCCGAAATTCAGACCGGGAACCATGACCCCTCTCTATATTCCTCTCACAACACCATACCTATTGTAATTCCAGAGAGCCTTGTTTTGAATTACTGCTGCATTCATGTTACCTTTAGTCATTACGTATATTGCCACGTGCATAGCTGCATGTAGCAGTGAGATAGCGACGACAACGAAAAACGCGGATTTGCTCGAGAAGCGCAGCGCAGCAGAGTGAAGAAGACGACAATCTTAGCGGCCTTCTCGGAGAGCGTCTCTACATGTTCCACTGTCCGTGTTTTTAAATAAACCCCCTGTAATTTATAACCCGCGACACTGGTGGAGGAGCTGGGTACTACCACCTCATGATCAGCACCTCTGTGAGAAGCCCGAGTCCAGCCCTACGAGACAGCCACGCGTGGAGACGCCTGTGCACCACTCAAGCCGTCGCCTTCAAGGTCTTGAACCAGAATTTGGCCTTTTAAAGGGAACAACACTTCCGACAGCCACCCCTACTCAAGAAATGGCAAGGAGTCCTGCACAGGTGACGGTCCAGAATAGGCGCATTCCTGAACCATTTCATGGCCGGCCGAACAAAGATGCGCAAGACTGGCTTTAGCAGTTCAAACGGGTAGCTAAATCGAACTAATGGAGTCTCGATGGAAAGCTCTTCCACTTATACTTCGCCCTTGAAGACGGCGCGAAGACGTGGTTTATAAACCAGGAGGCAAGATTGGCGACATGGTAGGAGTTTTGTCGTCGGTTTCTTGACACCTTCGGTAACGCGGACCGACGCGAAAACCCACAACGCCTTCTTGAAGGACGCACCCAACAGCTGCATGAAAGCGTCGCCATGTTTGCTGAGGATATGGTGCGTCTATGCCACCGCGCTGACCCCAACATGCCCGAGGCTCGAAAGCTAAGCCATCTCATGAGGGGCGTCAAATAGCAGTTATTTGTTGGTCTTGTGCGCAATCCGCTGACAACAGTGGACGAGTTCACCAGGGAGGCCACCGCAATAGAGTGTGCGCTGCAGCAACGGTACCGACAGTCTGATCGCCCGGCCACCAGCGCAGCTGCAGGCGCCGCCGCACTTACCGCAAATGGCGAGTTTTCTCTACGCCACCTGATTGGACAGATCGTGCGTGAGGAGATCGCGAAGGAGAACGCAAAATACACATTGCAGTCACAGGCGCCCCCGCAGCAGGAGTCCACGGTAGCCTCCGTCGCTGAAGTCATTCGCCATGAACTTCGACAAGCGTTTGCCTCTCCTCAGCAATATTCTGCTCTATCGCACCGTCCAAACTCGTGTACCTATGCAGACGCTGTGCGTCGTCCATTGGCTCCAGAAGTATCATACCAGCCGAACGAATACAGCTGTGCAAACGCTGTTCGTCGACCCACGTCCATGCCAGCGCCGCAGTACCTCGAACCGTATCCTGTGGCAGCCTGGGCTCAGCAGGATTCTGTCATGCGATCCTATATGCGGAAGACCGACATATGGCGCACTGCGGATCGCTGACCACTCTGCTACAACTGTGGAGAGCCAGGGCACATTTACCGTTTTTGCCCACATCACCGAGCTGAATACCGCGGTAGTGCACCTACAGCTACGCGCCGACAGTTCGACGAAAGCCGTGCCCCCGTCGACGACGACCAGGCTTGCAGGCGGGAAGGCTTTTCTATATTCCTGACGCGTTCACCATTCCCGGCTCGTTTTGGTTCACCAAGCCACCGTAGTTTTGCTGACGCCGTCATAGGTCGGTCCGCCAGCCCACGGCGGATGGATGGATGGATGCTATGAGCGTCCCCTTTATAACGGGGTTGTGACAAGTATGCCACCAGGCTCGAAAAAAAAACCTTTTTTTTCTTTTTTGATGTTGGCCTAATGCCTCCACTTCGACAAATTCTATCTTAATGGAAAAAAAGGTAAATTTTCAGCTTAAGTTCTCTGCCATTTACGGCACACTGTCCATATTTTATTTTTCCAATATTTATTTTTGTCCTTTCTCTCTAATTTTCTGCCACCAATACTCTAACCGTCTCTTACTTATTTCAATCGCGGGTGTGTTCAGCTTTCCATTGTTGTCCCTAAAACCCAAGGCTTCCTGTAGGCTCGTGCCCAAACGTACACCTGGGTGGATATCTCCACATTCAATCAGGACATGCTCCGCCGTTTCCTTATCTTTCCCGCAGCATGTGCATTGCTCTTCTTCTTTACTGAATCTTGCTTTATAACTACGCGTTCTAAGGCAACCCGATCTCGCTTCAAACAGTAAAGCGCTTCCCCTTGAATTATCGTAAAATGCCTCCCTCCTTATTTCATTTTTGCCCTTTCGGTAGTTACTCAAAGCCGGTTTTTTCTCCATAGCTGCCATCCAGTAAATCCTCTCCGCCTCCCTGACTTTTCCCTTAACGCTCTTTGTTGACATATGGCTTACAATACCAGCCGTATATTTACTAGTGAGTCTTCTAGTTCTTTTTCTCCACTGTGTGTCCACGCTCTTCCTATACAAATAACGGAACACCTTCTCTGCCCATCTACTCTCCTTCATATTTCTTAGCCTTTCTTCGAACCTTATTTTGCTCTGCGCTTCCCTCGCCTCAAAACCTGCCCACCCCATATCGCCCTTTACAGCCTCGTTTGTCGTCTTCCCGTGAGCACCCAACGCGAGGCGTCCCACAGTCCTTTGATTTACATCCATTCCCGATTGCACCTCTGCCCTCATGCACACCACTGAGTTCCCAAAAGTAAGCCCTGGAACCATTACACCCTTCCACAGACCTCGAAGCACCTCATACCTATTGTATCCCCACAACGCTCTGTGCTTCATTATTGCCGCATTCCTCTTTCCTTTTGCTGCCGAGGCTTTTTCCTGTACCTCCATGTATCTATCACTCTCATTTACCCATACTCCAAGGTACTTGTATTCACTTACCCTCGGTATTTCTTGGCCTTGTATGGACACCGTCTGATCACAGGGATCATTGAATACCATCAATCCACACTTCGTTACACTGAATCCTAGTCCAAGAGCTTCACCTTCTCTTCCGCATATATTCGCCAGCTGCTGTATATCATCTCGACTGTCCGCAAATAAGACGATATCGTCCGCATAAAATAAACCTGGAAGCTTCTGCTCAATCATCATGCCGCCCTGCTTGTGTGACAGATTAAAACCAATGTTGCTACCTTCTAGCGCTTTTTCCATACTCACCATGTACAGCATGAATAACAGCGGGGACAAAGGACATCCCTGTCTCAGACCCTTGCTAACCTCAACGTTCTCTTTGCTACGCATTCCTTCCCACTCTATGCAAACTGTATTTTCTCGGGGAAACTGAAAGCAGCGACCTCTGGGGGGGAAGGTTGCAAGCCGTCGAATTGCCAAAAATCCCCCACTCTTGTCGAAACACGTGAGAGACGACGATGAAGACTCCGCCGAGAAAACTGTGACTGCCGACCTCGCTGTGTGACGATTGGCGGCGTTGAAGTGACGGCCTTAGTCGATACGGGTGCAGACTTCTCCCTAATGAGTAAACGATTGGCAGACGAACTCAAGAAAGTCAGGATAGAATGGACGGGTCCTTATATCCGAAATGCTGGAGGCCAGATAATGACTCCCACGCGAAAATGTACAGCAAGACTCACTATTGAGAATGTGGAAATGTGAAAGTAGCCACATTTCTGATCCTACCGGAGTGCTGCAAACCTGTGATACTGGGAATGGACTTCTTAAGAGAGCACGGTGCTGTGGTCAGCATACGCGATGGTGTGATCATATGCGCCACTGACAAGTCTGTGACCCATGATCCAGACCAAGAACCCAGGGTGTTACGTAAGGTCAACGACGACGTCTGCGTGCCACCACTGTTATGTAGTCTTGTTTCCGTGTGTTGTGCCGTGCACTATAATGAAGACGCCATAGCCGAGCGCATCACTGCCCTTTTTTTTCAACAAGCCATCGCCATCGCTCGCGGCATCGTCAGTTTAGTGGATGGGCGCACAGAGGTGCTTCTGACCAACTTCACGAATGAGCGCCGGCACATCGGTAAAGGCATGGCTGTGGCGTACCTCGAAGAGCTCGACTACTCTCACGACTGTCTTGCAAGGGGAAGCCACAGTTCAATCACCTCCACATACACCACCAGTTGATATCGGTCCGAGTCTAACACCGACTGAAAGATGCCGTCTTATGGAGCTGCTCGACCAGTTGAAGGACTGCTTCTCATCGACATCACGAGTGGGTCGAACGCCTCTGACTAAGCATCGCATCATTGCGGAAGACACAGCAAGACCGATCCGACAGAACCCATATCGCGTCACTCAGAAAGAACGTGAGGTAATCCAGCAGCAAGTCAAGAAGATGCTAGAGGATGATGTAATCCAACCATCAAAGAGTCCTTGGGCATCGCCAGTGGTACTCGTGAAAAAGAAAGATGGCAGCTTGCATTTCTGCATCGATTATCGTAAGCTAAACCATGTTACAAAAAAGACGTTTACCCATTACCACGGATTGATGAATCTTTGGACAGGCTACGGCATGCGCGCTACTTCTCGTCAATGGACCTTAAAAGTGAATACTGGCAAATAGAAGTAGATGAGCGCGACCGAGAAAAGACCGCCTTCGTGACGCCAGACGGGCTTTAAGAATTCAAAGTCCTCCCTTTCGGTCTATGCTCAGCCCCAGCCACGTTTCCGAGACTAATGGATACCATTCTGTCCGACCTGAAATTGAAAACATGCCTTGTGTACCTCGACGACGTGATCGTTTTTTCGGCCACGTTTGAGGAGCATCCAAAGTGGCTACTGTCAGTCCTTCAAGCCATACGGTCCGCTGGACTCACACTCAAACCGGAAAAATTCCACTTCGGCTTCGAAGAACTCCAGTTCCTGGGACACGTTATCAGTCGCGAAGGTGTGAAGCCTGACCCAGATAAAACGGCAGCCCTCGCAAAGTTCGCAAAACCTGTTGATAAGAAAGCGGTCAGGCGTTTTCTGGGTCTCTGCGCCTACTACCGGCGATTTATAGCAGGCTTTGCACACATCGTCTCTCCACTCACCCGCCTTACAAGGGAAGACATTGCATTTGTATGGGGTGAAGAGCAAGAAGCTTCGTTCAACGAGCTGCGACAGTGTCTACAAACTCCACCTCTCCTCGCTCACTTCAACGAGAATGCACCAACAGCCATCCATACAGACGCCAGCAATGTGGACCTAGGTGCTGTTCTTGTCCAATGCCAAGATGGCGTGGAGAGAGTGGTTGCCTACGCTAGCAGAACGTTGACACGTGCCGAGTCTAACTACTCAACAACGGAGAAAGAGTGTCTGGCCATCGTTTGGGCAGTTGCGAAGTTCCGCCGGTACTTATATGGCCACGCTTTCCAAGTCGTAAGCGACCATCACTCTCTTTGTTGGTTGACCAACATGAAAGACCCATCTGGACGTTTAGCACGATGGAGCTTACGGTTCCAAAAGTACGACATGGCCGTAGTTTACAAGTTGGGAAGGCAACACTCAGACGCCGACTGTTTGTCAAGGTCACCGATTGAATCACCGGCTATAGAGGATGATGATTTCCCAGGTTTTTTAGCAGTTGTTGGTGCAGCTATCATTTCTCGGCAACAACAAGATGATCGGGAGCTCAACTCGCTTATAGAATTCTTGAACGGACGAGCCGCCAATGCACCAAGAGTGTTTTCGAAGAACTTATCGTCATTCTGTTTACGGGACGGAATTCTGTACAAAAAGAACTTTTTATCGACAGGTAGAAGCTATCTGCTGGTAGTTCCTGGAGCTCTCCGCAGCGAAATTTTACAAGCCTGCCAGGACGAAGCCATTGCGGGCCACCTCGGTTTCACAAGAACACTGACACGCATCAAAGAAAAATATTACTGGCCAAGAATCACAGCAGAGGTTAAACATTACGTCCGAACATCCATTGACTGTCAGCGGCGCAAGGTACCACCTGTCAAACCCGCTGGGCTATTGCATCCTGTGCCCATGCCAGAAACCCCGTTTTCTCAAATCAGAATGGATCTGCTGGGCCCATTCCCAACATCGGACAGCGGCAACAAATGCGTTATAGTGGCGATGGACTACCTCACCCGATACGCGGAGACAAAGGCAATCGCGAGTGGCACTGCAGCTGAAGTGGCCCAGTTCTTCATTGAGAACATTGTTCTGAGACATGGTGCTCCAGCTGTCGTCATAACAGACAAGGGTACCGCGTTTACAGCCGAGCTTTTGCGCACTGTGCTTACACTCAGTGGCACAGCGCATAGGAAGACGACAGCTTATTACCTACAAACGAATGGGCTTACAGAACGACTTAACAAGACAATCGCTGACATGCTTTGCATGTACGTCGACGTAGAACACAAGAATTGGGACCAAATATTGCCTTACATCACATTCGCGTATAATACGGTGCGCCAGAAAACAACAAAAATGACGCCGTTCGCACTAATTCATGGCAGAGAAGTTACGACAATGCTTGATGCCATGCTGCCTTACGATTGCAATGATTCAAAGACAGACGCCACAGACTTCACTGAGCGCGCCGAGGAAGCAAGGCAGCTTGCCTGCGTCAGAATAATTAACCAGCAGCAACTTGACGCCCAACGGTACAACTTTCGCCATCGATTCGTCATTTATCAACCAGGAGATAGAGTCTGGGTTCCTGTACGACGACGAGGCCTCTCAGAGAAACTCCTATGTCGATACTTCAGACCCTACAAGGTTTTGCGCCGTCTTAGCGACGTGACGTACGAAGTCGTGTCCGACGGCTTCTCCTGTTCGAAACGTCGCCAGCATCTGCCTGAGACAGTGCACGTGGTCCGCATGAATTTTTACCACTCTCAGTGATGTAAACACCCGCTGGCCGCATCTCTACCTGTTGAGCATCGGGACGACGCTCACTCTGGCGGGAGGGTAATGCCGCGTGCATAGCTGCATTTAGCGGCGAGATAGTGACGACAACGAAGAACGCGGATTTGCTCGAGAGGCGCAGCGCAGCAGAGTAAAGAAGACGACAATCTTAGCGGCCTTCTCGGAGAGCGTCTCTACAAGTTCCACTGTCCGCGTTTTTAAATAAACCCCCTGTAATTTATAACCCGCGACAATATAGTGCTTTGCTATACCGCGCGTAGGCAGCGACACCGCCGTGTCTTAAATGCCCGTATAATAAACTACATCAATGAACATACAACACTAAACCCCAGACAAATTGGCTTTAGATTGGGATACTCTATTTGGTGTGTACATGTGGATTTGGAAAGTCGCATACAGCTGGCTCGGCATCGCCGCGAGTACTGTGCACTAGTCACTCTAGACTTAGCTAAAGCGTACGACAAAGTGGAATATCCTATCCTAATCCAGCAGATGCAAGACCATCGCTTTCCAAAATATATAACAGCATGGATTACAGAGTTTGTGAACGACAGAGAATTTTATTGCTTCTTGGATGGATGCTCTTCTAAAAAATAAAAGCAGACACGAGGTGTACCTCAGGGCTCAATATTATCCCCGGTGTTATTCAACATAATACTAAGTTCCATTCCAACTCATCAGGATATCCAAATTTACGTATATGCAGATGATATTGCTTTCTTTGCAACAAACAGTGATCTGCACTCATTGTATCAGGCATTACAGAATTACATGATCATGATAGAAGGATGGCTTGACAATATCCATATGTCATTGAACGTCAAAAAAAGCGCGCTTCTGCCATTCTCTTTTAAGGATCGTGCCAACATTTCCCTGATGTATCGTACCGAGCTCATTCCCCAGGTCGATTTCCTGAAATACCTAGGCATCGTATATAATAGGACGCTAAATTGGAAAAGCCATATAGACGATGTTGGCCGTAAAGCGTCACGTGCCTTGGGGTGGTTACGCAAATTGGGAAACAGAAAAATAGGATTGCGTACGAGTTCATTGATAATGATTTACAAGATGTATGTACGGCCTATTATGGAATTCGGGTGTGTATTTTCAGGCTGCGCGGCTTACAAGGTGAGACAATTAATATTATTAGAAAGAGGAGCTTTGCGCTTGTGTCTTGGACTCCCAAAATTTGTGGCAAATAATGTTTTGTATGTGGAAGCGCGCCTTCCACCTTTGTTCACTTGGTTTAGAATACTTACAGTTCAAACTTTCTTAAAAATATACAATTCGCCTCTGCGACAAGCTTCATACGTTTTTATTCAAGAACCAACCGCATTCTTTAGAACACTATGGTCTAGACTACACTCCCCTCAGATTAGGTTCGTCCAAGCGTTGCTAGAGCCTTTCAATGTAAATATTTATCAGATTTGCATAACGAAGACACCTAATTCAAAACTTGAAATTAAATTTGATGATATTTTCCCCTCTAATGCAAAACAACTGCCCCTTCAATATTTAAATACTCGGTTAAAAGATTACTTGACTCATCTGTCCATAAACAACACTATTGCGACGGATGCATCCGTATTGAATGAAAAGGCTGGAATAGGCATCTTCTGTACTTCTCTCGACTGGTCTTTCTCAGTTCGATTACCAGATTACACGCCTACATTTATCGCTGAATTATTTGCTATAATTCTAGCGCTTCGTAAACTTCCTGCAAGCAAATCAGAAGCGGTCATACTTACCGATTCTCTCTCAGTATGCACTGCACTATCTACAGCAAAAAAATTGACATTATTGAGTATGATTAGCAGTTTATTACCAGAAAACCTGAAAACTTTTCACTTGCTATGGATACACGGCCACTGCGGGATTTATCCAAATGAGATGGCAGACTTGTTAGCCAAAGCATCTTTAAGCGGACCAATCTTACCTATTTTTCCTGATTTCGCGTACGTAACAGCACTCAGATATATAAAGGCTTGTTTGCACAAAGAAATAGAAAAATTATTATTGGATAAAGTCAGAGACTTCGTACATCTAAGACATTGCTGGAACAAACAGTGGTGTGTATCTCGGCAGTTAGAAACTACAATCACCAGGTTACGATGCCGAATTCCGCATCTGAATTACTACCTACATAAAGCTGGACTAACAGCGTCTCCGTTGTGTCTCTTTTGCAAGGAATCAGAATCAATAGATCATTTCTTTTTATCCTGTAAACGTTATGCTTATCAAAGGAAAGTATACCTGGTCGAACCAATTGAGAAGCTAAGTTTTAAAATAAACGTGGAACTAATTTTATCCTTTGGAGGAATTACATTAGGTTATAGCCATAGGGAGGTTTTCTCTGCTGTGTGCGAGTACATAGGGCAACAAAGAGATTGCCCTGTTAGCCTATTGTTATTATTTACGGCTACGAGACTACCTGAATGCCTGACTGAACACACTTGATGATCCTGCCACCCGTTTCTTGGCCGATCCCCCCTTGTGGGCGAGTGCCAGCAAAGCCGAAGGTTCATCATCATCATCATCATCATCATCACTGTCCGTGTTTTTAAATAAATCCCCTGTAATTTATAACCCGTGACAATATTTCATGTTCCTTTAGGTACTCGGCCCCATTGCTTATCCATGCACCCAGAAATTTGTATTCATCGGTTATCTCTAGTGTGACCTCCTGTATCGCAAGCCCACTACCTTCCATGCCATTAAAAACCATGACTGTTGATTTTTCCTTACTGAATGTTAAATCTAGTCTATCTCCCTCATTTCCGTAGATGTCCATCAATCTTTGCAAATCTTCTTTGTTGTCTGCCATTAGCACTATATCATCTGCGTACATCGATGCTGGTTGTGCCTGTTCAATGATTTTTCCTTGTTTGACGAAAGAGAAGTTGAAGCCAAGTCCACTTCCCTCTAATTTGGTCTCTAATCTTTGTAGGTACATCAAGAATAACAAGGATGACAGAGGACACCCCTGCCTAAGCCCCCGTTTTATCTTTGTGGGCTTGGAGAACAGATTGTCTTTCAACCTCTTGTGTTTTCGGAATCCATTCTTGAGTTCCCTCAGCAGCCTCCCATCCTCCATTTATGCCAGGAGTCTTTATTATCTGCATCGCCAGACTGTAGACCACTGATGTCACTCTTATAGGACGATTTGATTATATCAGCGTTAACCCCTTTTTTTACAGATCATGCTCAACCTGCTAAGTTTCCATTCATTGGGGACATTACCATCGATTATTGTTTCGCTCGCTGCCTCTCTCAAAGCCTGCTTAGACTTGGGACCCATTGTCTTTATCAGCATGGTTGAGATGCCATCCGGGCGTGTTGATGTACTAGGAACCCTCTTTTCAGCCCTTTCCCACTCTCGTTGTGGAAGTGGCGCCATTGCACCACTTGATCCATCCGTGCTTATTGTGGTGCATAAGGAAATTTGTTGAAAATTTCCTATCACCCTTGTTCTTATATATTCAATAGCTTTGTCTCCTTCTAGCCTAGCACATTGAGCTGTAGTTATAAACCTCTGTTCTAGGCTTGCCTCTTTTCTTAGGGAGTTTAGATGGTTCCGAAATTTCGCAGCTGCCTTTCTATCCTTTTTATGTACTTCTGCCAGCCACTGAGCCTCCTTTCTTCTAATCTTTTCGTTGATCAGAAAGGATGCTTCCCTTCTACAGCTTAGAAAGATGTTCCATTTCCTCTCAGCATCATCTGTTGGTTCACCCCGCTGCTTAGCATGTCTGTGTTCTCTAGAGGCTTTCTGACGTTTTGCTGTGGCTCTCTCAACTTGCCCATTCCATGAACTTTTGGGTTTGTGTCTCCTTTTCCGGGGTGACTTCTCACGCGCCTTATCAAGCTCTAGCTCAAACAGTCTAACAGATTTGTGTACGTCCACACTGTTTTATTATTCTCAGCGATTACTTTCTTTGTTTAGAAGCTATTTCTGTTTGCCTTCCTGAATAAAAGTTCTCCTGTAGTTGCTCATTTTGTCTCCTTCTCACTTTCATTGCTCTTCCAAAACTTAGCTTGATACGTTTGTGACCACTACCCAGACTTCTGGAGCCACATTCATCTATGTGCATTCATTTGAGCTTATCATACATCCATTGTGACATCAGTGCACGATCTATCGTCGACTGCAGCCTTCCTACTTCTCATGTTATTCGTCCTTCACACTTCTCAGTACTGTTGAAAATGATCAAATCATGCCTTTCACACATATCCATGGTCATTTTGCCTGTTGGGTTAGATACCCATCTATATATCTTGTATACGCGCATTTATATCTCCTAGTAAAATTATCTCACAGCCTACTCCTAATTCCTCAATGTAATTTGTTATACACTATACCATTGCTTGGTTTTTCTCTCTGGCCTTTGCTCTAGTCCACAAGTACACCAAACCAAGTAGTGTCATCTGCCCAGCTATTTTTCGTTTTAACCATTAATGTTCCGTGCATCCCTGCTTGACTCTTTGCCAATACATATTTTTATGTATAAATGCCCCAATTCCACTTCCCCTTTTGCTGCCTTCTGTTTTATTGAAATATTCCTATACGTAGTCCGCATTGCAAGGTGGTTGCTCCATGTCCCGAAGATGTGTCTCCATAGCCCCGTAACCATCAGCTCCTCCTGTCCTAAAGGTGCACTGACATAAAATTTCAAGGTAGAGATGTGCCCATCATTCGATAGCTTGTTATGCATAGGTCTTTTGGCCAAATATGAACAGCATCCGTCGCGTGGAAGTTAATTTAATTCGATGTCAAACAGCGTAGAAGAGCTGAGGAGAAAAAACGAAAAATAGACTGCCCTGCGACATCGACACTAGTGCTACGTGTTTGGTGTGATTTATTCCACAAATACCATCTTGGTTGACGATACGCTAGAAGCGATGACAAGTACGATCCGAGTGGTCATATCATGGCGCCGACTGGTGCCGAAGCACAAAAACGCATTTACTCGTCACGTCGGATCTTCGTCACACCGTACTGAATAATTCAAAAGAACTGCAAAAGAAAGGAGCATGATTGAACGTGTGCTTGTCTTTCAGCATGTCGTGGAATTGTGAGTTGCAGGTGAGTTGCAGTCGTCTTGTTCGAATCACGTAAAAAAGCGCAATGAGGGTGTTTTTTCATATCACGCATGTGTTACACGCCAACACGACCACAAGCTATCAAAATTGGAACAGCGTATAGCCAGATATCATCGCTAACAAGTAACACGCAGGTATCGTTTAATTTTAGTTCATCTGTAGACTTTGCGTCCACGTAAAAGAGGTAATACTGTGTTACCCGCGAGAGGATGGATAGGTGGGGCCATCTGGAGGCGCAAAAAATAACCTGGTAAGTAGGAAACGTATTCTATTTCACCGGTGATGCTTATTCGCGATAGCTATATTGCATTGACCGCTCTGCGTATACCTTGTGAGGAAGACGATGGACACATGCGGAAGCGCATTGCCATCGCCTGGCTCGCTCGGCTGTTCGCTCACTGGCTACGATTTGCCTGCTGCTGCTGCTATCTTCACGGTCGCTGTGTACCTGAATAAACCTCCATAACAAGTGGTGGAGGTGCTGGGTCGCGCCAACCTGGCACTTCGCAGCCGGAAACTCAAGCCAGCTTCTGCAATGCCGGATGAAGTACGAAATCAACCGCAGCAACAACCCACTGTCCTGGTACCCACATTGGTGTGCCCTTGCCCATCGCGTCAGCGTGACCCACCATTCTTCAGCGGTACAGAAGAGGAGGATGTCGAAGATTGGCTCACCGAATACGAACGCGTAAGCGTGATCAACCGCTGGGATGACGCTGTGAAGCTCAGCTACGTGTGATTTTATTTGAGAGGCGTCGCCAGCGTGTGGCAGCGAAACCACCAACGCGACTTCCCGACGTGGGCTGCTTTTAAAACGCACGTGACGGAAGTATTCGGGCGCCCCGCCGTTCACAAGCTTCGAGCTGAGCAACGGTTGCGTGGCCGCGCGCAGAAGAATGGTGAAACATTCATAAGCTACATTGACGACGTTGTCGACCTGTGCAACTGCGTTGATGTCGCAATGGCTGATGCCGATACGATCAGGCATATCTTGAAAGAGATTCTAGACGACACTTTTCAGATGCTGCTGGCAAAGAACCCGTCCACAGTGTCTGAACTTGTGAGTCTTTGCCAAAGTTTTGATGAGCTGCGCTAACAACGCACAGCCACGCACTGCTCTCATCCACAGGCGACTTCAGTGTCGGGATTGGCTGTTGCTCATGACAACTCATCTCTGCGGCAACAGATTAAGGGTTTCGTTCGTGAAGAGGTCGCTCGCCAGGTTTCGCTGATGCCGCTTGTTCACGACCAGCCGAATTCCCCGTTGGCGCCCCCTCTCCAAAACATCATCAGGGACCAGGTCGCCGAACAGGTCTCGCCTTCGCTCCATCAAGCTCCGACTGCTGCTCCCCTGACGTACGCCGCAGTCGCTTCCAGGCCTGTGATACAAGGTTACAGCCCTCGTAGTCCGCCTATTCGCCCGCCAGTATCATCGCCCGCTGCCCAGTCGTACAGTACGCACGAGCCGATGACCCTTGGCGCACGCAAGACAACCGTCCCATTTGTTTTTATTATGGCCTTGTTGGACATGTGGCCCGTTACTGTCGATTTCGCGCACCACCTATCTCCAACAGTGTGCGTCCACCGTGGGTCACGTATGCGCCACGTCAACCCCACCGCAGTTATTCAGACGACTACGAATCTGATGCTACCTCCCGGACCCCGCCCTCCTCTTTCCGCTCACCTGTCCTCGCCGCCACTTTCTTTCCCCCATGCACTGACGGCAGAGCCCTGTGCGCCAGGAAATCTAAGTAGCGCAGTTCAGGAGGCGAGAACTGCGGTTCCGGTGAAATGCATAAGGCCTCAAATTTCTCCCCGAAACGTTATTGATGTCGCTATAGAGGAAACATGGACGCTAGCCCTTGTCGACACCGGCGCGGCCCTTTCAGCGATTGATGCCCGCATTTGCCGTCATATCGGAGAAGTCACGACGCCTGTTTCTGGACTATCCCTTCGTACAACCAACGCGCAGCACGTTGAGCCATCCGGTGCCTGCACAGCCCGTGTCGTCATCCAGGATGTTCTTTATGTGATCGAATTCATTGTGCTACCATCTTGTTCTCACGACGTCATATTAGGGGGGGGGGATTTTCTCTCTACCCATCGTGCCATCATCAACTGCGCTCGCGCTGAACTCGAGTTATTCCCATTTTCAACAGATGTCATCAATGGCAAGGACATATGTCTCAAAATCACAGTCTGTGACGACACCATTGTGCCTGCCCAGTCCACTGTTCTTGTCTCCTTGTCTTGTGACTCTGAAGACGGCGGCTCAGTGCTTTTCGCACCGTCTGCACTTCTAGTTCACCGCCGATCACTGCCATTGCCATTTGCCGTTCTCGAGTGCCATTCAGGCGCCTCTGTCATGTACATCACCAATCCATCGCCTGAGCCAATCACTTTGCGACGCCGGGAAACACTCGGCAAAGCCGAGCTGCTGGCGTCATCTTCGGTATTTGAGACCAAGGACGACCACACTGATATGGCCACCCTCGAGACAACTACTCCTCAGCCACTACTGCGATCTTATACACCAGCTATAGCCAGTGACCTTTCGACGACACAACGAGACCAACTTCTTCGCGTGCTCGACGATTTTTCTTCGTCTTTCGACTGCCAAGCAAGAGCACTCGGCCGCACAAGGACTGTTTCACATACTAGCGACACCGGAAGCCACGCGCCCATTCATAAGCGTCCTTACCGAGTATCGGTGAGTGAGAGGCGCGTTATTGATTACCAGGTGAATGACATGCTTAAACGCGGTGTCATTCAACCTTCCAACAGTCCTTGGGCACCACCTGTGGTCCTTTTTCGGAAGAAAGATGGCCCAATGCGATTTTGCATCAATTATCGCCGGCTTAACAAGATTACCCGCAAGGATGTGTACCCGTTGTCACGAATTAATGACGCACTCGACTGCTTGCAAGGAGCGGAGTTCTTTTCTTCCTTGGATCTCCGCTCTGGCTACTGCAAGTGCCCATGGCCGAAACTGACCGCTCGAAAACCGCGTCAGTAACACCAGACAGATTATACGAATTCACTGTAATGCCATTCGGTCTATGTAATGCGCCCGTCACCTTTGAACGCATGATGAACGGCATCTTACGCGGCTTGAAGTGGTACACTTGCCTCTGCTATTTGGATGATATTGTCGTCTTTGCGCCAGATTTCCCGACCCATCTACAACGGTTGCATCAAGTTTTGACTTGTGTCTAAAATGCCGCTCTCCAGCTTAACTTGAAAAAGTGCCTGTTTGCCGCTAGAAAATTAACTATATTAAGTCACGTTGTCTCCAAAGAAGGCATTCTTCCCGATCCTGCTAAACTTCGAGCCGTACCCGAGTTCCCGAAGCCTAATAATCTGAAAGCACTGCAGATTAGCCTATGCTCCTATTTTTGTGGCTTCGTTCGTAATTTTGCTACTGTTATCGCACCTCTCAATGCACTCCTCCAAGGCGACAACGACCTATCTACCTGGTCAGAAGCTTGTGACGATGCGTTTACGACACTTCGCCTGCTTACGTCTCCACTGATTTTGCGTCACTTTGCTCCGAGCGCACGCATAGAAATTCACACTGACGCTAGTGGTGTCGGCCTTGGTGCTGTGCTCGCACAACGTGACGATGCCAACGCCGAATACGTGATGGTTGCATACGCCAGTCGTGCACCTCCAAAACCTGAGATCAATTACACCGTAACTGAAAAAGAGTGCCTGATCATCATATGGGCTCTACAGAAATTACGCCCCTATCTTCACGGTCGTCCTTTTGACGTCGTAACAGAACCACCACGCTCGATTTTGGTTGTCAAACCTCAAGAACCCGTCAGGTCGCCTTGCTCGGTGGGCCCTCCGATTCCAGGAATACGACATCCGTGTGGTATATCGTTCTGGCCAACAACACTCTGATGCTGACGCCCTGTCACGATTCCCACTCATTTCAGACGCCAGCGCATCTAGTCACAATCACTATATTTCGTGACTCGACATCTTGGACAGGGCCTCGGAGCAACGAAATGACCCTTGGATCTCCACAATTCTAAACTTTCTGTCAAGCCTCCTGACCACCCCGGCTCCACAAGTGCTACGCCGCCGAGTGCAGCATTACGCCATCCGCAATGGTCTTTTATACCGCCGTAACTACCAGAACGATGGCCGCACAAGGTTATTGGTCGTGCACCACCATCTTCGTCGCGATCTCTGCTCCGCTTTCCACAATGACCCTCAGCGTGGCCACGGTGGCGTGTTCGAGACGTACACGCGCCATCGCCTACGCTATTATTGGCACGGAATGTACAGCTTCGTCTGCAAATACGTCCGCTCATGCCTCACCTGTCAACGACGCAAAGCAGTCTCGCACCTCTCCACAGCACCTCTCCAGCCGCTTCCCTGCCCAGCCCACCCATTTGATCGCATTGGCATTGACTTGTACGGGCCTCTCCCATGCACTGGCGCTGGTAACCGCTGGATTGTCGTCGCCATGAATCACTTGACAAGATACGCCGAAACCGCTGCATTACCTGCCGCAACAGCCAAGGACGTTTCCTCGTTTATTCTACGCAGCTTTGTTCTCCGCCATGGTGCCCCTCGTGAACTGCTCAGTGATCGCGGCCTTGTATTTCTCTCAGACATAGTGCAATCACTCCTATCCGAATGCAGAATTATTCACCGCACCACTACCGCATATCACCCACAGACAAATGGATTAACGGAAAGATTTAACCAAACTCTGGGTGACATGTTGTAGATGTACGTTGCGACAGACCACTGCAATTGGGATCTTGTTCTTCCATTTTTCACATTCGCCTACAACACCGCCTCCCAAGCCACCACCAGATTTTCACCATTCTTCTTGCTATACGGCCGTGAACCCACTAGCACCATTGATACGATTCTGTCATATCATCCAGACGTTGACGACTACCAGTCTGTGTCTGCCTGCAGTGGCTCACCACGCAGAAAAATGCCGACAAGTGGCTCGTTCTTTCACCTACCACCAACAGTGTCGCCAAAAACAGCGTCACGATTCCGACATCCCTCCTGACCCTTTCACCGTCGACTCTCTCGTGTGACTTTGGGTCCCGCCAGTTGCTGCTCCCGGCCTTTCTTCTAAGCTTCTTCCGAAGTATCACGGACCCTACCATGTGGTTGCGCAGACCTCTCATGTTAGTTATGTGGTTGAACCCGTTACGCCATCTTCTGACCTTCGTCGTCGGGGGCGAGAAACAGTCCACCTTAACCGTCTCAAGCCGTATTATGACCCTATGACCTCTCTCTAGGTCGCCAGGATGGCTACCTCTCGATACCGGGGGTTACTGTGAGGAAGAAGATGGACACATGCGGAAGCGCATAGCCATCGCCTGGCTCGCTCGACTGTTCGCTCGCTGGCTACGCTTTGTCTGTTGCTGCTGCTATCTTCCCGGTCGCTGTGAACATGAATAAACCCCCATAACAACCTGAATGCTTTGCACGCCAAAACACACCAACATAGCTGAGACACACGAGCAACCATGGCTGAAGCGTGCATCCTCGAGCATCTCTGCAGTGCTGCTTGAAACGGCATCCATTTCTGATTCACTGTTCTGCAAAAGGTCGATCGAGGCAAAAATAATTTGCGACGTCGCGAATTGCGGGGATTCCAAACTCCCTACTATCGTATAGTCGACACTTTGTACGTCGACGACAGCAATGCAGGTGACAAGGCGTGACAGAATGTGTCCGCCGAGCACACGAAATGTTTGCGGAACAGCTGAGTCTGACGTCACTCTTTTCTGTGGAGAAGTGGCCAGCTGTGGCGTAATCTGGAGGGGATCTGGATGGCGGTATTGCTGGCCGTTTTGAACAGTGCTAAATACCAGTGATATAAATCTGTAGCGAGAAGTAAGACGGGACGGCGGCCAACGTGGTCGTGTCGTTCTCTCGCCACTTTATTATCCAGGGCGATTTGCTGAAACGGAGTGGCGGCGGCTGCCACGTCTGTACCGCCAGGCACGTGAGCTCGATCTCCACAGCTCGCGCCTCGAGCTGTCGCATGAGCTGCACGAGAAGCGCAGCGCGGTGGCTAGAAAAATGACGATGATGATGAATGGCGATGATGATGACGCTACAGATTACTCCCCCCCCCCGCAAAAATGAAGCCGGAATGAAAATGAGAGCGTATATACAAGCGAGTTGGGTTTGCAAAACGAAACGGGGTCCGTGAGCAGTCCAGGTCGTCAACTGGAAGGGACAATCGGCAACCAGTGGGTCTCTGGCGGGCGACACTGGGAATGGCGCAGCGGACGAGGGTGGCTACGCAGGCACGCTGTTGGAAGGAGCGGGCGAGGGTCGGGATGAAGGGACACTTTTGTCGATAGCGAGTACCAACAAGGTGAAAAATGGTCAAGGGTCGAGAACACACACGGGCCGTTCCGGTGCGGTCGATTGTCGCACGCACTCGGACACTGATGCTTAAAAGGTGGACTGTAGCATGAGCGTAGTACGGCCAGTCCAGAGGGTCTAGTGTTACTTCCTTGTTGGAGCTGGTGGGAACGTCGACAGAGAGTGATGTCAACCCTGGTAGTGTGTTTACCGTGCTGGTACCGTCGCTTCCGGTGGCACATTACCGGCTGCGGCGGCCGCCTGGTCGGCCGAGTAGGGTGCAGATAAGTGCGACATGGTTTACAGTGATAACGAGCTGGCTCAGAGGGCACTGATAGATTGCTTTTTCCGACCTTTGACGACGTGTAACGCGTAGGCGTACGCCGATGAGTCGTCGCGTTGTTCGAGCTAGAACCGACGTTTGGTGATGCGAGATCGAGCGGCGGGTATGTGGCGTCACAGTTGTCATAAGCCGTCGACGGCGTTGAAATGCTCAAGCACGCGTACGTAGTTGTAGGCGGATGGTTTAACCGCGCATTTGTTGGGGCATGCACAGTGTGCTCCACCTATGGTGAGCCAGGCGTGCGGCTCTCGGGATTTTCTGACATCGTCACAGCATCATGCACGTTCAGCCGTGCATGCTCAGGGGCTTGAACTTCTGTAGGATACATAGAGGATGATGTTAGTAGGTGCTGGCAGTCCACAAGGTTTTGAGCAGCAGGCACCCGGTGTGCAGGGGAAACTGATGGCGTGCAGTGTCACAGCGGGCTCTGGGTCCATAGTGTGAGTGGTGTCGCGGGCCTCCACAGGTGCCGGGACAGGCGGGGAGTCTGCAGGAAGGTCAGCTGGCCCAGCTGAGGTCGTCAAATCGCCCGGTACAGACAGTTCAGCCAACCAAGTCTCTGCAGCGAATGCGACGGTGCACGGGGCAGTGGTCGGTGTCGAATCTATGTGGCCAGTTGCCGGCAGGGGAATGGTCTGGACTGGCTGTGGGGCGAGAGGGTTCCTGGAAGGTGATGAGACAGGTGCAGTTGTGTCATTTTTGGGAGGAGGAGCATGTTTAAGGCCGTAAAACTTGAGCACGGCATCTCGCAAGTGATCGTACGGGCGAGGGCTCCAGGAGAAGTATGTGAGGTGGTGTTTGAGGTCATGTGGAAGATGGTATTCCAATACCTCGTACATGAGCTCTTGGATCCAGATGCCGTTGTGATACAAGGCCGCCGCAAACTCCTCGAACCACGACTCTAGGTGAGAGGTCCGGAACGGGGGCAGTGGCGGGTCGAATTGAGGCTGCCAGGCTTGTGCTGACTGGAGCATGGCCGCGTAGCTCGGTGGCAGTAGTGCAGCGCCGGTCGCTTGTTCGTGTGTCCGAGGTCACCAATGTAGCGAGAGAGGAAGACGTGACGGCGGCCAACGTGGTCGTGTCGTTCTCTCGCCACTTTATTATCCAGGGCGATTTGCTGAAGCGGAGCGGCGGCGGCTGCCACGTCTGTACCGCCAGGCACGTGAGCTCGATCTCCACAGCTCACACCTCGAGCTGTCGCATCAGCTGCACGAAAGGCGCAACGCGGTGGCTAGAAAAATGACGATGATGATGAATGGCGATGATGATGACGCTACGAATCATTAAAAGCGATCGTTATTCATCCCTCGATTGCGTTTTAGGTCACGAATCGCTGCTACGGGGTCTATAGCTACTCGCTGACGCAAAAGTCTTGGCGTAATTAAACTTGACGTCAGTGCTCCTTTAACTGTTCTTCTATCTTTTCCCACTTCAACCTATTCCAGCCACCCTTCATTATAATATAGCCCATGTCTGATTTACCTCGGTCCTTGCGCTTACGCCAATTTCTTCTTCCATGGACCGCACGTGGATTGAATATCGCTGTTCCTTTAGAATTGTGTTTGGCTACACTGTTGGCCTCAGCGCTTTGGGTCCCCCTAAAAAAGCGTTTTGCTAGAGTTACTGTATATGCTACTTTTAGGTAGCAGAGTTGCGCCAAGATACGCCATCTTGGGTTCAAGTGTCTTGCGGGAAAGCCACTCAAGATTCGCGTAGGAGCAGCGCTCGCGCTTTTAGCGTTCTTTTATTTGTTATTTTGCTTTTCTCCCTATTTTTATGACATGAGAAAAACTGAGTTGCTCTGGTCACGCCTGGAAGCTTTGATTTATAGCTTATGGTTTTTGTAAGTATTAACGAAAAAACGCGTGTCATCTTATTGAACCAATGGTATATAAATATTTATAGTAGGCCACACATTCGCTTCTGCTTCTTTTGCACTGTATTTCCCATTTACATATATCAATTCATTTTTCATTGTTTATCGCTATCGAGCTAGGAATGGAATGTTTTCGTAGAGTTGGGCTCATTCGTTAACTGTGTGAGTTAACCAGCTAAAGCTTTGTGGTCTTCAACTGAGTCGAGCTGGATAGCGATCGAGAGTGGCCGTGCGATGCGCGCGTTAAGCGCGCATCTTGTATGACGCTCGTATTACAATCGCGGTTCACGACAATGGATGTGAATCGTCGTTCAACAGCCCCGTCGTTTCCAACATTCTTTTCGCTTAAGGTTTCAAAGCTGCATTCATTTCACGCACTAGCAGCAACACCTTGCCGATTCAAATAGTTCTAGTTCGGACGTATGTAGCTGTCACACGCTGCCCAACTGTACATGTATACCATATTCACTACTGCATCCGTGGTTAATACCAATAGAGCCAGTTTTGCAGTGCCGTGGACAGATTAAATAAAAGCCAAGCGCATGGGCGTCAGCAGAGCAGTGGAAAAGAGGCCCTTGACACCTCAAGCCACAACAGCACTAGCCCTCACCCAAGCTCGACCAGTGCTCTCACTCTCCCTAAACCATATTGCAACAATGGTTTGAACCCCCAAGAAAAAATCCTGCCGACGACAATGGCCAAGCGCTTATTCCTTCTGACTGAACACTATTCTTTTCTATAGCATCACTCGTTGCACCAGCGTCTAATTGCTGGGGCCCTACGTAGTACAATTCTACACAGAATGCATTTGCTACCGCGTTTCTTCTGACCAACAGGCAGCATAGCTACATTACCAAAGAAGCACGGCGAGAATGACAACAGTTCTTGTCCAACCCGCTTGATGTGCCCGGAATTTGCGTAGCGTTGGTACTCGGCCCCATTGCTTATTCATACGCCCAGATGTCGGTATTTATTTGTTATCTCTAGGGAACAAACGGGGGTTAAGGATATCATAGCTGAAATCAAGATGAAGAAATGGACATGGGCAGGGCATGTAGCGCGTAGACAGGATAACCGCTGGTCATTGAGGGTAACTGACTGGATTCCCAGAGAAGGGAAGCGGGTTAGGGGGAGACAGAAGGTTAGGTGGGCAGATGAGATTAAGAAGTTTGCGGGTATAAATTGGCAGCAGCAAGCACAGGACCGGGTTAACTGGCGGAACATGGGAGAGGCCTTTGTCCTGCAGTGGACGTAGTCAGGCTGATGATGATGATGATGATGATGATGATGGCTTCTCCGCAGTGCAAATGAACCACCTATGACCACGTGATGGCGCTCGGCGAATTAAGGCGCAGAACTCCTGTAGGTGGAGTGAGCAGTGCCCGGAAAACAGTGGCTCAACTCTGCTACCTAAAGGTAGCACGTACAGTACCTCTACGTGAATGGATGGATGGATGGATGGATGGATGGATGGATGGATGGATGGATGGATGGATGGATGGATGGATGAATGGATGGATGGATGGATGGATGGATGGATGGATGGGTGGGTGGGTGGGTGGGTGGGTGGGTGGGTGGGTGGGTGGGTGGGTGGGTGGATGGATGGATGGATGGATGGATGGATGGATGGATGGATGGATGGATGGATGGATGGATGGATGAATGGATCCATCCATCCATCACCCTTTAGATCGGGTGGTGGCAAGCGCCTTCAAGCCGTAGTACTTAATGAACCAAAAACTAGATTTATTTTTTTTTCTTCAAAAAGTGAGTTTGAGGATTCGTACTTTGCAGTGAAGAGCTTAATTTTCACTCGTGCCTTGACTTTAGCTACCAATCAGATAACCTCCTTCTAGTAAAGTCTACCCGCTTAAAGTCTATTTTGCCCTCCCGGTCCCTAAACCCCAGTGCTTTGAAAAACTCTGCGCCATCATCCTGAACTATAGAGTGAAGCCCTTTACAGAACATTATCAAGTGTTCGGCAGTTTCTTCTTCCTCTCCACACGCACTGCATACTGTGTATTTCGTATTTGGCCCGATATCTCTTGGTTCGCAATACTCCCGTCCTGGCCTCAAACAGTAGAAAACTACCCCGAGTATCATCATAGATCCTTTCTTTGGCAATTTCCTGCTTGAACTTTGGATAGATGTCTAGTGCGGACTTCTTAATCATGCCAATTCTCCACATATCGGTCTCAGCTTCCTTCACCTTCTTCTTAACCGATAATTCTTTTTGGTTTGGCCCCCTGCGGTTTTCTAAGTATTTTCCAGTCAATTTTCTGGTTTGCTTCCTCCATTTTGTATCGACATTCTTCTTGTACAAGTAGCTGAATGCCTTCCTAGCCCAACGCTCCTCCATCATTTCTCTCAATCGCATTTCAAATTTTATCTTGCTGCTAGCTTCTCTGCCCTGAAATGATGTCCATCCCTTATCACCTTGTACTCCATGATTTGGTGTATTCCCATGAGCTCCTAAGGCAAGCCTACCTATTCCACGTTTCTTAATTTCTAATCTTGCGTGAACTTCTTATCTCATGCTTAAGACCGCATTGCCGAACGTCAGACCAGGAACCATGACCCCTTTCCATATTCCTCTCACAACATCATACCTATTGTAATTCCACAGTGCCCTGTTTTTCATCACCACTGTATTCCTGTTACCTTTAGTCTTCACGTATATTTCGTGTTCCCTTAGGTACTCGGCCCCATTGCTTATTCATACGCCCAGATGTCGGTATTTATTTGTTATCTCTAGCGTGACCTTCTGTATACTAAGCTCACTACCATCATTATGATTAAATATCATGACTGCTGATTTTCCTGCTGACTTAATCTGAAATCTAACCCATCTCCCTCATTACCGCAGATGTCCACCAATCTCTGCAAATCTTCCTTGTTGTCGGCCATTAGCACTATATCATCTGCGTACATCAATGCTGGTACTGCCTGTTCAATGAGTTTTCCTTGTTTGACGAAAGAGAGGTTGAAGCCCAGTCCACTTCCCACTAATTTCGCCTAAAATTCTTGTAGGTACATCATGAATAATGAGGGTGACAGGAGACACCCCTGCCTGAGCACCCGCTTTACTTCTGCTGGCTTGGATACCTGTTTTTCCCACTTTATAACTACCTTGTTACCTTTATTGATATCCTTTAAAAGATTAGTGACTACATCTTCCACGCGTAGTGTGTCTAGTATTCCACAGAATTCCTCTTGAACCACGCTATCGTACGCCCCCTTGATATCCAAAAATGCTAGCCACAGGGGCCTGTGTTCCTTGTCTGCTATTTCGATGCACTGTGTCAGCGAGGACATATTGTCTTCCAGCCTCCTGTGTTTCCGAAACCCATTTTGCAGTTGCCCCAGCACCCCCTCATCGTCTATCCATGCCTGCAGTCTTTCCTTTACAATCTGCATCGCCAGCCAGTAGACCACTGATGTCACTGTTATAGGACGGTAGTTGCTTATGTCAGCTTTGTTCTCCTTTCCTTTGTAAATTATGCTCATCCTGATAAATTTCCATTCATCAGGAACTTCACCATCCATTATTATATTGCCCACTGCCTCTCTCAAAGCACGCTTAGACTTCGAACCTAATGTCTTTATCAGCCTAATTTGAATGCCATCTGGACCTGTTGATGTACTACTAGGAACCCTTTTCTCAGCCCTTTACCAGTCTCGTTGTGAAAATGGAGCCCTTGCGCCACTTGATTCATCCTTGCCTATTGTGGTGCATAAAGCATTTCATTGCTGAAATTTTTCTGTCACCCTTGTTCATATATATTCAATAGCTTCGTCCCCTTCTAGCCTAGTACCTTGAGCTGTAAATATAAACCTCTGCTCTGGGCTCGTCTCAATTCTTAGAGAGCTTAGATGGTTCGAAAACTTCGCAGCTGCCTTTCTATCTTTTTTATGTACTTCTGCCAGCCACTGGGCTTCCTTTCTTCTAATCTTTTCATTGATGCGGGAGGACGCATCCCTTCTACAGCTTAGAAAGATTTCGCATTTTCTTTCAACATCATCTGTTGGTTCACCCCGCTGCTTAGCACGTCAGTGTTCCCTAGAGGCTTCCTGACGTTTTGCTAAGACTCTCTTAACTTCCTGATCCCACCAACTTTTGGGTTTGTGTTCTCTTTACCGGAGTGACTTGTCACGTGCCTTGGCAAGCTCTAGCTCAAACAGTCTAATTAGATTCCTGTATGTCCACACTGTTTTATTATACTCAGTGATTACTTTCTCGATTTGTTTAGTGGCTATTTCAATTTGCCTTTCTGAGTAAAAGTTTTCCTGTAGTTGCTCATCTTGTCTCCTCTCCACTTTCACTGCTGTTCTAAAACTTACCTTGATACGTTTGTGATCACTACCCAGACTTCTGGAGCCACCTTCATCTATGTGCATTCTTCTGAGCGTATCATACATCCTATGTGACATCAGTGCGTAATCTATCATCGAGTGCAGCCTTCCTACCTCCCATGTTATTTGTCCTTCACACTTCTCGGTATTGTTGCGAATGATCAAATCAAGCCTTTCAGACATGATGTTACGGGGAATAAAGTATACACTGGCGAGCAAATGCGTACTGGCGAACATACTGGCGAGCTAATGCGAACAGCGCTGCTGCAGTCCGAGCACGTCCACGTTCAGCACTTCGTCGTCGTCATCCTCAGGCATCTACTTAGCCCGTGACATTACGCGCCGGCGGCAGAAGCACCGTCCCGGTGCGATCAATTCTCGAGGCGTGAGTAGTATGGTTTAAGCCGTGAGACGTGCACTATATCGGTCGGGACTGAAGCTGGTACTGACGTGGTATGGAGTGGAGCTATCTCATAGGTCATGCTGGTGACCTTGCGTATGACGCGGTAGGGGCCAACGTAACGGGACATCAGTTTTTCGTGGAGACCAACACGACGTGATGGTAACCACAGCAAGACGAGTGACCCCGGAGAGTACTGTACGTCGCGGTGCCGGCGATCGTAAGCACTCTTTTGGTTAAGCTGCGAGGCACACAAATGATTCCGGGCGACTTGGCGGGCGATGTCAGCTCGGGCCAGGGAATCACGAGCATAAGCAGTCAATGAGGGGGCGTCGGATTGGAGCATGGTGTCCATGGGCAAAGGCGGGTCATAACCAAACAGTAGGTAAAAAGGAGAAAATCCAGCTGTATCATGACGTGAACTGTTGTATGCGAAGGTAACGAAAGGTAAGTGAATGTCCCAATGTTTGTGATCCTTCGAGACGTACATCGCTAACATATTCGTCAAGGTACGGTTGAGGCGTTCCGTGAGGCCGTTGGTTTGCGGATGGTACGCTGTAGTGAACTTGTGGTGAGTAGAGCAGGATCGCAGGAGCTCGTCGACTACTTTAGATAGAAAACAGCTGCCGCGGTCAGTGATCAACTGACGAGGAGCACCATGACGCAGAATGATGTCATGAAGAAGGAAATCGGCTACATCAGTAGCGCAGCTGGTGGGGAGGGCACGTGTAACGGCATACCGCGTTGCGTAGTCGGTAGCAATAGCAATCTACTTATTACCAGTAACCTACACGGGAAAAGGTCCTAGAAGATCAAGGCCGACTCGGAAAAATGGCTCGTCTGGTACTTCAATGGGCTGGAGGGTACCAGCAGGTCTCAGAGCAGGTGTCTTGCGGCGCTGGCAGAGGTCGCATGCCACAACGTACTGTCGCACAGAACGGTAGAGGCCAGGCCAAAAGAATCGGCGGCGAATGCAGTCATACGTGCGTGACACCCCTAGGTGTCCAGCGGAGGGGGCATCATGCAGCTGGGCCAAAACGTCTGAGCGAAGATGCACAGGAACAACGAGTAAAAGCTCAGCACCATCAGGGCGGGCGTTGTAGCGGTGCAAGATGTTGTGAACAACGAACAGTTGTAAGGAGTGGTCAGGGTGGGGAGAGTGCAGACCGTTGATAATAGTGCCACGTTCCATTTCCCAAGTTTTTGTTATCGTCCCAAAACACCACACCATTCTCAGCGCGAACCGCGCCTGCAGCTTTCGAGAAGGTTCCGGACTGTAGTAGATCATTTCGATAAGATCACGCCCACTGTGCGAACGGTACAGATTGTTCTGGAACCTACGCCGCCACCAGCGATAACGCTAGAACATTCGACAAGAGTATAAATGCCGACGCGCTTCGCCGCTTGTTAGTTGTTGATCGAAGGCCGACGCTGCGTTCGCCGCTATCAGTCCGAGACTGCTATCTGTGCAAGACTGCTGCTGTAATTAGACTTTCCCTTTACCGGGCACAGGTTCGCCCAAATAAACAGTTAAATCCCAACACGAAGTTTCCTGTCTTCGGCCACGTCACGACCCCGTGACATCTGGTGGAGGTGCTGCTTCGTTCATGTACCGGACGCCCCCGTCAAGCCGTGAACCCAGCCCCCGTCGCGGAGAAGACACCGACGCCAACCAAGAGCAGCGAACAAGCCGCCGACAGCAAGGTCTCCCACCGGAGTACGGCCTTCTACAAGACAAGGCGCGGAAGACCAAGACCATGACCTCGACTGCAGCGACAACGACAACCGGAGCGTCCCAGCCCGCGATCGCCATTCATCAACCCAAGGAACCACCAACGTTCCATGGCTCATACTTTGAAGACCCGGAAACCTGGCTAGAAACATACGACCGCGTGGCCGCCCTCAACCACTGGGACAACCAAGAAAAGCTCTGTCGTGTGTACTTCTACCTGGAAGACACCGCAAGGACCTGGCTAGAGAATCGGGAGTCCACGCTTCGAACGTGGGATGTCTTCTGCGGCGCATTTCTGCAAACGTTCGCGAGCGTCGCTCGCAAAGAGAGGGCCGCTGCCCTACTCGAGACCCGGGTTCAGCTACCAAATTAAAAGGTTGGAATTTTCACAGAGGAGATGACCCGCCAATTCCGTCACGCTGACCCAAACATGCCTTAGGAAAAGAAAGTTCGTTTCCTCATGCGAGGAGTCAAACAGGAGCTCTTCGCGGGACTAATGAGGAATCCACCGAACACCGTCCAAGAATTTGTATCCGAGGTGACCACCATCGAAAAAACCCTGGACATGCGCACCAGACAGTACAATCATCGCCTGACTCCTGAATGCGCTGCGCTCAAGCCAGTGACTCCGACGACCTGCGTGAAACGATCCGAGCGATCGTGTGGGAAGAGCTGCGCAAACTGTTGCCTTCGGCGCAGCCTCAAGTGGATTCGATCGCCGACATTGTGCGAAAAGAAGTCCGGCAATCGCTTCAAATTCCCCACGCACCGCTGACCGAGCCGGAAGCTATGAGCTACGCCGGTGCACTGTGCCACAACGCTCCTCCCCGTCCACGCCAAAATGCCGCCCCATCGCACTTCCGTCTACAGACGCCACCGCCTGCCACCACCTCCACCGACGTCATACCGTTCGCCAGCGGCCCCGTGCAGTGCACCGAGAAAGACTGTCGTCTGGCGCACCCCTGACCATCGCCCGCTATGCTACCACTGCGGCGAGGCCGGACACACATACCGCCGTTGCCAGTACCAACAGATGGGACTGCGTGGCTTCGCCGTCAATGCACCGCGTCCACAGCCAGGAGAACGACCACGTGACATCGCCGACTACCTGACAGGAACTCGGTGGACACCACGAAGCCCTTCGCGTTCGCCGTCGCCCAGCCGCCGCACGTCACCGCACCACCGGCACTACTCTGGCCCAACGCGGGGCCGGTCTCCTAGCCCGTATCCGGGAAACTAAGGGCAGCAACCGGTGGAGGTGCGGTTGCTGTGCGACGAACTACCGAAGATCCTCCGACGACGACGACGCCGCGACGGAGCTTTCCGAACACAACGCCAAACAGGCAAAGCCCTGACGGCGAAAGCTCACTTACCGAAGGTGGCGTGACGACGCAACATGGAAGCAGCGGGACAAGCCGACGCAGCCGTGACCCGACGCCACGCCCTAACTGTATTGCGAGACGGCGAACTAGCGACATCGACGTTCTTATTGACGGCCACAGTGTGACCGCTCTCGTCGATACTGGAGCCGACTATTTTGTCATCAGTGGGTCGTTCGCCGCGAATTTAGAGAAAGTTAGGACAGCTTGGAAAGGCCCTGAAATCCGCACAGCCGGAGGTCATCTTGTAACGCCTGCAGGAATCTGCACAGCGAGAGTCACCATTAACGGCCGTATTTATCCTACAGACTTCGTAGTCCTACAGCGTTGCTCGAGAAATGTCATCCTTGGAATGGACTTCTTATGCCTCCATGGTGCTGTCATCAACCCAAAAACAATGTCGATAACGTTATCCACAGAAGAAGCACTACCGCCGCGCACACCGTCAGGACACCATGCCTTGAATGTGCTGGAAGAACAAGTCACCATTCCGCCTCGCTCGCTCAAGCGTCATTATTTCAGTCGGCGCTCCTAAATCACCTGACTTGAAAGGCGTCCTTGAAGGCAGTCAGCATCCGTTGGTCACCCGAAATATTTGCGTCGCAAGAGGAATAGCAGAGCTGCTGGGAGGCAAAGCAACGGCTATGCTCATGAATTTCAGCAATGAGTACAAACATGTGAACAAAGGAACAACGGTCGCATACATCGAAGAAATTGTCGAAGCCACCAGTGCTTTCGCCCTCGCCGAATCTGCGGAGCCTGCTCAGAGGAACCAAGCCCTTCCCATAGCTTTCGACGTCAATCCCAGACTTCCGAACGATAAGCAAGAACAGCTCAAGGCCCTGCTCCTGCAATACGAAGATTGCTTTTCGTCGTCATCGAAAATTCGGCAGACCCCAATCACGAAACATCGCATCATAACCGAAGAAAATGCCAGACTACTCCGTCAGAGTCCGTACAGGGTTTCGACGCGAGAACGTGAGGCCATGAAGAGACAAGTTGATGAAATGCTGCGGGATGACATTATCCTGCCGCCCAAGAGTCCATGGGCATCCCCCGTGGTGTTATTGAAGAAAAAGGATGGGACCCTACGTTTCTGCGTCGAATATCGCCGCCTGAACAAAATCACAAGAAAGGACGTGTATCCTCTCCCACGAATAGACGACGCACTTGATCGGCTCCATAACGCCAAGTACTTTTCGTCAATGGACCTCAAGACTGGCTATTGGCAATTCGAAGTCGACGAAAGAGACCGAGAGAAGACGGCGTTTATAACACCGGACGGCCTCTTCGAGTTTAAGGTTATGCCCTTTGGCCTTTGCTCAGCGCCTGCAACTTTTCAACGCGTTATGGATACAGTACTGGCAGGATTGAAGTGGCAAACTTGCCTTGTGTACTTGGACGACGTCATCGTGTTTTCTTCGAGTTTCGACGAGCATCTTCGGCGCCTTGAAGCTGTACTTCAAGCCATCAAGACGTCCGGACTCACACTGAAGCCAGAAAAGTGCAGATTTGCGTATGAGGAGCTCTTGTTTCTGGGACACGTTATCAGCAAGTCCGGAGTTCGTCCCGATCCACGGAAAACAGCCGCCATCGCCGACTTCCCGCCGCCCACTGACAAGAAGGCCGTGGGCCGATTTTTGGGCCTGTGCGCCTATTATAGGTGGTTCGTGAAAAACTTCGCCCGCATCGCCAATCCTCTCACTAACCTTACCAAGGCCGACGTGGAGTTCAAGTGGGAAACGCCGCAGGAACACGCTTTCCAGGAGCTTAAACTATCGCCTCCAGACGCCTACGTTACTTGCCCATTTCGACGAATTTGCCGAGACAGAAATACATACTGACGCAAGCAGCGTAGGTCTTGGCGCCGTTCTTGTGCAGAGGGCTGATGGACTTGAAAGGGTTATTAGTTACGCCAGCCGATCGCTATCCAAAGCAGAAGCAAATTATTTCACAACAGAAAAGGAATGCCTCGCCATCATCTGGGGTACGTCGAAATTTCGCCCCTACCTCTACGGCAGGCCCTTCAAAGTTGTGAGCGACCACCACGCCTTGTGTTGGCTAGCCACCTTGAAGGACCCTTCAGGTAGCCTCGCACGATGGAGCCTGAGACTTCAAGAGTATGACATTACTGTCATTTACAAGTCCGGTAAAAAACACTCTGACGCCGACTGTCTCTCTCGTGCGCCTGTCGACCAACCGCTACCCGACGACCCGGATGACGAGTACTTCTTGGGAACGATAACTACCGACGACTTCGCTGAACGACAGCGGGCCGACCCGGAACTTAAGGCCCTAATAGAATACCTCGAAGGCAGGACCGCCGAAGTCCCGAAGGTATTCAAGGGCGCACTTGCGTCGTTCTTTCTACGAAACGGTCTTCTACTAAAGAAAAACTTTTCACTGCTTTAAGCTAAGTACCTCCTTGTGGTGCCTTCAGCTCTGCGACCTGAACTCCTGCAGGCCCTGCACGACGATCCGACGGCAGGGCACCTCGGTGTTTCTCGCACGCTCGCGAGGACACAAGAAAGGTACAACTGGCCACGTCTTACCACCAACGTCACTCGTTATGTGAGGACATGCCGGGACTGTCAGCGACGCAAGACACCGCCGACAAGGCCAGCGGGACTTCTGCAGCCAATTTATCCACCTTGCCGACCTTTCCAGCAGATTGGTATGGACCTACTGGGGCCGTTCCCGACGTCGACTTTCGGAAACAAGTGGATCGTGGAAGCTACCGACTACCTCAGCCGCTACGCCGAGACAAAAGCCCTGCCAAAAGGCAGTGCATCCGAGGTAGCTAAGTTCATCGTCGAAAATATCGTCCTACGTCACGGCGCCCTGGAGGTCCTTATCACCGACAGAGGAACGGCATTCACTGCCGACTTAACTGAAGCGATCTTGGCATACAGCCAAACAAACCACCGCCGGACGACAGCGTACCACCCACAGACCAACGGCCTCACTGAGCGGCTTAACAAGACGATCACCGACATGCTGTCAATGTACGTCGATGTCGAACACAAGACGTGGGACGCCATTCTTCCGTATGTGACCTTCGCATACAACTCGGCGGTGCAGGAGACGACGCAGATATCTCCATACAAATTGGTCTACGGAAGGAGCCCGGCAACGACGCTCGATGCCATGTTACCCAACGTCACCGACGAAGAAAACCTCGATGTGAGTGAGTACCTTCAACGCGCCGAAGAATCCCGACAACTTGCGCGTCTCCGTATCAAGAATCAACAGACGACCGACAGCCATCGTTACAACCTTCGACGACGCTTCGTGGAATACCAGCCCGGTGAACGTGTTTGGGTGTGGACGCCAATACGCCGACGTGGACTAAGTGAAAAGCTTCTGCGACGGTACTTCGGACCGTACAGAGTGGTTCGACGTCTCGGCCCACTTGATTACGAGATTTTCCCCGACGGCATCACGAACTCTCAACGACGCCGATCGCGACCTGAAGTCGTACATGTCACGCGCCTCAAGCCGTTTCATGCGTGTTAACAAACTGAAACAGTGTTTTTTTTTGTATTATAGTTGTATCGTAATTTATTCATTGTCCTTTCTAGCATTATTATTGTACCTTCATCTTTAGTGTAAGCATCGGGACGATGCCTTTTTTTCAGAGGGGGGCAATGCCACGTTCCATTTCCCAAGTTTTTGTTATCGTCCCAAAACACCACACCATTCTCAGCGCGAACCGCGCCTGCAGCTTTCGAGAAGGTTCCGGACTGTAGTAGATCATTTCGATAAGATCACGCCCGCTGTGCGAACGGTACAGATTGTTCTGGAACCTACGCCGCCACCAGCGATAACGCTAGAACATTCGACGACAAGAGTATAAATGCCGACGCGCTTCGCCGCTTGTCAGTTGTTGATCGAAGGCGGACGCTGCGTTCGCCGCTATCAGTCCGAGACTGCTTTCTGTGCAAGACTGCTGCTGTAATTAGACTTTCCCTTTACCGGGCACAGGTTTGCCCAAATAAACAGTTATATCCCAACACGAAGTTTCCTGTCTTCGGCCACGTCACGACCCAGTGACAATAGCACACAAAGAGTGGTCGCGGCGTTGTTCAGCAGCTATGTCGGTGAAGTCGGTAATTGAAAGAACGAGGGCCTCTTGCTCATCTTCCCTCGTGTCAGGACGATCGACTGGGTAACAGGACGAGCAGTCGGCATCCTTGTGAAGTTGTCCGGATTTATAGGATAAGGAAAAAGTGTACTCTTGTAAGCACAGCGCCCAGCGACCCAGGCGTCCCGTAGGGTCCTTGAGTGAGGAGAGCCAGCAAAGCGCATGGTGGTCCGTAATAACTAAGAATGGTCGGCCATACAAGTACGGTCGGAATTTCGCAATGGCCCAGACGAGAGCTAAGCACTCGCGTTCTGTCTTGGAATAATTTTGTTCAAAGCGCGACAACAGTCGGCTTTCATACGCGACGACGCGGTGCATGCCTTGTTGCCGCTGCGCGAGCACTGCGCCTATGCCGCGGCCACTGGCGCCTGTACGAAGCTCCGTGGCGGCAGATGGGTCGAAGTGTGCTAAGACTCGTGGATTGGTGAGAATGTCAACGAGCGACGAGAAGGCGTTTGCTTGCTGTTGGCCCCAGGTGAATGCGACATCCGTTTTGAGGAGGCAGGTTAGAGGACGGGCTACTTCAGCAAACTTCTCGACAAAACGACGGAAATATGAGCACAGTCCCAGAAAACTTCGGACGTCCTTGGCTGAGCGGGGTGTGGGGAAGTCTCGAACTGCTCGGACTTTCGCAGGATCTAGTTGAACGCCCGCAGCGTTAACAAGATGACCGAGTACGCAGATTTGGCGTTGCCCAAAGCGGCATTTGGACGAGTTAAGTTGCAAGTTGGCACGTCGAAAAACATCAAGCACTGCGGACAGACGGGTAAGATGGTCGTCGAAAAGAGTCCAAAAAACAATAACGTCGTCAAGATAGCAGAGGCAGATGGTACACTTCATGCCTCGAAGGAGAGAGTCCATTATGCGCTCAAATGTCGCGGGGGCATTGCATAACCCAAAAGGCATCATCTAGAACTGATTAAGCCCACCAGGAGAAACGAAGGCCGTCTTCTCTCTGTCTTTGTCGTCCACAGCGATCTGCCAGTAGCCTGAGCGAAGGTCTATTGAAGAGAAATATTTAGCACCGTGCAAGCAATCGAGTGCATCATCTATGCGCGGTAGGGGATAGACATCTTTCTTGGTAATATGGTCGAGATGGCAGTAATCAACACAGAATCTCCAGCTATTGTCCTTCTTTTTAACAAGTACAACGGGTGAGGACCAGGGACTAGATGAGGGTTCGATTATGCCTTTATCAAGCATTTTATCGACTTCTAGCTGTATAATAGCACGCACCGGGGCTGACACACGGTACGGTCGTCAGCGAATGGGTCGAGCGTCACCGGTGTCGATGCGATGGGTTACCACGGATGTCTGGCCCAAATTACGGTCGCCGAAGTCAAAGATGTCCTGATAAGAAGCAAGCACACGGCAAAAAGCAGAGACTTGTTCAGAAGTGACCTTGTCAGATAGCATTGGCTTGAAAAGGTCGGAAAAGGAACGGGACGAGAACGACGTTGATGAAAAATCGGGTGGCGAATCGGTGGTTAGAGCGGAAACTGTGTGGTCGACCAGTGGTGTAAGATGCACAAGTGACATGCCGCGAGGAATAACTTGCGCTGAGAGGCCGAAATTGAGGACGGGAAATGAAGTTCGGTTGTCCTTAACGGTAACCACCGTGTTGGGGAGTGCAACATTGCGTGTTATCGCGACGTCAGAAATTGGGGCAGCAACATAATCACCATCGGGTACTGCAGGATATGGCGAGAGTTGGACTTGGACTGCGGCTTGCGGCGGAAGTCTGGGGAAATCGACAGAGCGTAGACGAGGTGGGCTGGTAGAGACGGTCTCCGAAAAGGATGGTAGTTCGAGCCGAATAAGACCTTTGGAACAGTCAATGAGCGCAGCGTGTGAAGTCAGAAAGTCGAGGCTAAGGATGAGGTCATGAGGGCAATTTTCCAGTACAGCGAACAGAACTGAAGTTTGATGCTCAGAAGTTGTTAATCGCGCAGTGCAAATTCCAAGCACAGCAGGAGCACTCCCATCCGCTGTACGAACGGTAGGTGCAATCGCAGGCGTCAGAACTTTTTGGAGGCGGCGGCGGAGGTCTGAGCTCATCACAGATATTTGTGCACCGGTATCAATAAGAATAGTTATAGGTAAACCATCAACGAGAGTTGTAACGAGAGTTTCAGTGTGATTGGGGGAACTTTTCAGTGTGTCGACGATTGGCAACCTTGCCCCCCGAGGTCGCATCAGTTAGTTTCCCCGGCGCGGGCTTGGCGAACGGCCTCTGGTGACGTCCGCGTAGCTCTGAGGGAAGTCACGGTGACGCGCAGGTGATGGAGATCGCCAGCGACGCGGTGGGGTTGCTTGAGCAGGCGATAGTTGATCGGCATCGTGGGCACGACGATCTTCGGAGCGGAAAGAAGCGGGACGAGAAAAGTTCCCGAACCCAGAATCGCCGTGACGGCAATAGCGGGCAATGTGACCAGGTTCTCCGCAGCGGTAGCAAATAGGTCGACGGTCGGCCATGCGCCACAAGTCAGTTCGGTGAACTGGTGGTCGTCTCGTAGAATCTCGTTGCCACCAAGGTACGGCAGTGGGTCGTGGCTGGAAGGGCGTCGCCACAAATGTCGGTGGAGGACGACGGACCACATCAGCGTAGCTCGCTGGGTGTGGCTCAAGATTTGGCGCGGGTGGTGTAATGGCTTGCCTCAACTCCTGGCGGACGATTTCGGCAACAGATGCGACTGGCGGTTGGGCAGGGGGAACGCAGAGGGCCCGAAGTTCCTCACGCAGTATTTCTCTAATCATTTGTCGCAGGGAACTTTCGCATACGGCAGTGTTCTGAGCTGCAGCACTTACTGCCGTGTGGTTCTGCAGGCGGTCAAAGTGTCGGCGTCGTTGTTGCAGTGCGCGCTTGATGACTGTTGCCTCTTTTATGAATTCATCTACAGTTGTAGGTGGATTTCGTACGAGGCCCGCAAACACTTGTTCCTTAACACCCTGCATTAGGTGACGCACCTTCTTCGACTCGGGCATGTCAGGGTCAGCTCGTCGAAACAGACGGATAATACCCTCTGCGTACATGGCGGCTGTTTCATTGGGTTTTTGCACACGTGCCTCAATCACTTGCTGTGCGCGATCCCGTCGGTCCGAGTTCAAAAATGTAGCGAGGAGCTTTCGACGGAAGTCTTCCCAAGATTGGAATGTAGCCTCGCGGTTCTCATACCACGTGCGAGCGCTATCTTCCAGTGCGATATATGCACGGCCAAGTTTGTGCTGTTCGCTCCAGTGGTTGGATACAGCGACCCGTTCGAACTGTTCGAGCCAGTCCTCGACATCCTCGTACTCTTCCCCACGGAAAACTTCAGGAACGCGAGGATGTTCAAGATTTACCTGCGAGGGAAGAGTGGTCTGCAATGGCGGGATAACCGTGGATGTCGTAGGAGCTGCCATGCTGGAGTGGCCAGGAAAGAGCGGCAGCTATGGGACCGGTTGTGAATTTTTTCTGCTTCATCGTGCAGATTTCGTCTCTTGTCTACACGTGGCCATGCGCTGCTTCTGTGGCGTCAACAAACGGGTCTACGTCAACGATCATCCTAATCGCTGTCCCTGCTGATCAACCCGATGCCTGTGCTACAACCGCTTGGATGGCACCGTTCCACCTTTTGGACCAGCCGATTCCTTCGTCGACGTCAGCACATCCTGCTGATTTAAACGTCAGCCCGTCGTCGGCGCCTTTCAGTGGCCAGGAAAGAGCGGCAGCTATGGGACCGGTTGTGAATTTTTTCTGCTTCATCGTGCAGATTTCGTCTCTTGTCTACACGTGGCCATGCGCTGCTTCTGCGGCGTCAACAAACGGGTCTACGTCAACGATCATCCTAATCGCTGTCCCTGCTGATCAACCCGATGCCTGTGCTACAACCGCTTGGATGGCACCATTCCACCTTTTGGACCAGCCGATTCCTTCGTCGACGTCAGCACATCCTGCTGATTTAAACGTCAGCCCGTCGTCGGCGCCTTTCAGTGGCCAGGAAAGAGCGGCAGCTATGGGACCGGTTGTGAATTTTTTCTGCTTCATCGTGCAGGTTGGTAACCGCCCGTCTTTGTACTCAAAGCGCTCTAGTGATACATGTCTGCTGCTCTTCCCTGGCCCAAGTGTTATATATGACAATGTCTCTGAGTGCTTTCATGTCCTCAAGTTACTTTTGTGCGGGGATATTGAATTAAACCCAGGACCGGACGATAAGGTGCTGACAGCTATTGCTAGCCTTTCAGCTAAAGTAGACTCGCGTCATGCGGAAATTCTTGCCGTACTTAACCAAGTTCAAACCAATCAATCTTTATTAGAACAGAAAGTAACCGACCTTTCTAGCAGGCTAGCGACAGTTGAGACGATGGTAGAATCATATGACTCGGGTCACCATATTCCTGATCTTCCGCAAGCAGTTAATACAGTCATAAGAAACGAAACGACTGCTCTTCATTCCCGACTTGACGAGTTGGAAGATCGCTCTCGTAGAGATAATTTGATATTTTTTGGCATTGCTGACAATGTTTCTGAAGGTTGGGCGCAGAGTGAAAAAATAATCACTGACCTTATATCTCAAAAACTTGACCTCAACCTATCAAATGAAGCAATACAGCGTGCGCATAGGCTTGGTGCCTATGTTCCCAATAAGTGCCGGCCTATTATTGTTAAATTTCAGTCATCAAAAATAAAGGATAACGTTTTTTATCAGAGGAAGAAGTTTCAACCCTCTAAGGTGTCAGTTAGTGAAGATTTCTCGAGGGCAACACGACAATGCCGGAAAAAGTTACGTGAATTTGGTAAAAACTCTGGACAGCTGTACTCGCTACAAGTAAACAAATTGTATGTTAACAAGACTGTCTATGTGTATTGCCATGTTACCGACCGTGTGTGCGAACTTGAGACACGCGAGGAGCGCAACAACAGTGACATTGGTAATGCTTCCCCCGTCACTCTTCCAGCTGCTGCCAGTTTACCCGCCCCATCAACATAGCTAGCACGAACGCAATCAGCCAGTCAGGTGTCCCTGCTGTATTCCAATGTGCGTAGTGTGTGTAACAAGCGCGACGACTTATCTTCCGTTATCGACACGTGTTCTGCGGATGTGGTACTGCTCACAGAAACTTGGCTCTCTTCCGCTATTCATGACTTTGAAATATTGCACTGCGAAGCGGGCTACAAAATTTATCGTTCGGATCGTACTGGTAGTCGAGGCGGTGGTCTGTTGATAGCTGTCCGGGATACTTTCATCTCTAGTGCGATTATGGTCGACACCAACTTAGAATTTGTTAGCGCATGTGTATTTACAGGGCATAGAAAGTTCATTTTCAGTGTGTGCTATAAACCGCCACAGTCTTCAACAGCATTTTGTCAAGAATTACATGATGTCCTAAATAAGTTGACTGTGCGGTTTCCCAAATGTCCTTTATTTCTTTTTGGAGATTTTAACTTGCCTTCTATAATCTGGTCTACTGACCCGCCAAGTCTTGTGGAAAATTCAATAGAATGTTCGTCATTTTTGAATGTTTGTTTAGATTTTAACCTTAAGCAACTGGTACTTCAGCCTACTCGTTGCTCACCTCATTCTGCCAATGTACTAGATTTGCTGCTTACGACCACTCCAGAACTCGTCTCACCCCTAGTATTTATGCCCGGTCTAAGTGATCACTGTTTTATTCACTGTAGTATTCATGCCCATTTACCTTGCACGAAGCAAGTTAAATTTATTAAAGATTATAAAAACGCCAATTTTGCTGCAATAAATAATGAACTTGCTAATTTCATCACAGACTATATGCCTGGTTTTTATACACGCACCATTCAAGAAAATTGGTTTATGTTTAAAGAAAAGGTCGCTTTTTTGATTGACCGCTACATTCCTAAAAAACAGATCCTTTCTTCTTCTAAAGCCCCTTGGTTTAACGCCCATTTGAAGCGCTTACTAAACAAGAAGAAAAGGATTTTCCGCCGAGCAAAAGTGGTGATGACGCCTGAGCGTTGGCACGCGTACTTCATTGCTGAACAAGAGTACAAAAACGCCATTGCGCAGGCTAAAAATGTATTCCACAACATTACCCTACCCACCCTACTGAAAGATAATCCCCGGCAATTTTGGAATATAGTTCGTGGCAGCAGATCTACAACGTTTCACCTACTAGATAGCAATGGTGATGCTGTTTCCAATCGTGACTGCTGCAATGTGATGAATGATGTATTTGTTTCTTGTTTTTCTGGGGCAACACCCTTTTCTATGCCTTCTGTCGAAGACCTTTCTTTTTTTCCTATGGATTTCATATCTGTTGATTCATCTGGAGTGTGCCGTATAATAGAAAAAATGAAATTGTCTAGCTCTGCAGGCAACGACGGCATCAATTCAAAGTTCTTAAAAAACACAAAACTTTATTCTTCCATTATACTCGCTGAACTTTTTTCGCAGTCTTTGCAGTCTTCCACTTTGCCAGATGATTGGAAGGTGGGTAAGGTGGTTCCACTTCACAAATCAGGTAACACCCACTCTCCCCTCAATTACAGGCCAATATCTTTAACCAGTGTACCCTGCAAACTTCTCTAGCACATCATCTATTCAAACTTAGTATCTTTTCTCGAATCCAACTCATTTTTTCCCCTTGGCAATACGGCTTTAGGAAGCACTTCTCTTGTGAAACGCAGTTACTTTCTTTTACTAACGATCTTTTTCGTGCTTTCGACAATAATTTCATTATCGACTGCATCTTTTTAGATTACGCTAAAGCCTTCGACACTGTTTCGCATACTCTCCTTCTTCTCAAAATGAGCAAGCTAAGTATAGATCCTAACATCCTTGACTGGATTCACTGTTTTCTAACAAACCGTCTGCAGTATGTTCATGCTAATAATTATAACTCTCCTACCGTTGCTGTAACATCAGGCGTACCACAGGGTTCGGTTTTAGGTCCATTGCTTTTTCTTATTTATATTAATGATTTGCCTGTCGGAATTAATTCTACCATTAGGCTTTTTGCTGATGATTGCGTACTGTATCGTGTCATTCATAATCAACATGACGTTTCTACATTGCAGTCCGACATTGACGCTGTTTCTAACTGGTGCGACAAGTGGCTCATGAAATTAAACATCAGTAAGTGTAAAGTTATGAGAGTAATGCACCACAATAAAGTCAATGACCATTTTTCCTATACCCTCAAAAACTCCTCTTTAAACCCCGTTACTAGTTACCGTTACCTTGGCGTGCATATAACCCACAACCTCTCTTGGAATATGCATGTTGAACATGTAATTAATAACGCTGATCGCATGCTTGGATTTCTCCGCCGTCATTTTTCATCCGTTCCTTCAGATTTAAAACTTAAATTGTACACAACACTCGTTAGATCGAAATTGGAATACGCTTGTTCTATTTGGGATCCATTTAGCTCCGTATTAACTACAGCCCTTGAATCCGTTCAGAACCGTGCAGCTCGTTTTGTGCTCTCTAACTACAACCGCTACGCCAGTGTTTCTTCAATGAAAGCTACCCTAGGATTACCAACACTTAAGTCACGCCGTAAGTACTTCCGTCTCAACCTATTTCACAAAATCTTTTACACGAATCCAACACTTAAAAATGATCTTTTCCTTCCCCCAGATTATGTATCACCACGGTTAGACCATCATCTTAAAGTTAAAGTTCCCATATGCCGCACTAACACTTGCCATGCTTCTTTTTTGCCTCAAACAAGCAGTGATTGGAACCACCTTCCTGCCTCCATTGCTGCAATCGAAGAATCTGCCGCCTTCAAAATTGCAGTTATTGATATATTGTTGTCAGACCACTCCTCTCTGTAATGCCCTCGGGCCCTGAGAGTATGAAAATAAATAAATAAATAAATAAATAAAGAGGCGGAACAGGTGCGGACTCTGGACTTAGGCCTAGTAGGCGCCGACTGAATCGATGCACTGGAGTCTTGACGAGGGGCTGAGTCTCTGGACTAGATGAACGGGTCCGAGCACGACTGTCCTGCATCAGGTTGTAGGCTCCAGCAGCTCCACCAGTTGTAAGAAGGTTGCACCGCTGGTCGGGAGTAATCAGAGGATTTGCAGTCCGAGTCGTGTATGCAGCGTCACCTCCGGGGACTGCACCGGCTAGTTTTCCAAGCGACGGTCGTAGGGAGACCGAGAACGACGGGATTGGGGTGAGCGGGACTGACGACGCACGGGCGATGGCGAGCGGCTGGTCCGACGTTCTGGATTATGCTCTGCACCTGTCTCAGCACGGTAGGACGGGGCATAAGGTGCACGTTCAGAGCGAGGCCGCCAATCATAGAAGCTCGGTCGAGGTGATGAGGTGCAACGGCTGCGGCAATGGCGAGCGATGTGTCCTATTCGATGGCACGTGAAACATATGGGCCGATCATCATGAGTGCGCCATTCAGCTGGGTTTCGTCGTGGCGTGAACGTGCGGTTCGGAGTGGCAGCCGCAACGACTGGAGCCGAGCTGGAAGTAGCAGGGGCATTTTGATGAGGTGGCGAAATGCCCATATTCGCGATCTCTTGGCGAACCACGGCCTGTATCATTGAAACAGCATCGAGGTTGTGTCCTGGCGCGCTGACGCTAGACATAGCGGGAGCCATAGCCTCGAGTTCCCGACGGACTATTTTGGTGACGTTTTCTGGCGCTGGTGGTTGGTGTAGTGTGGGCAAGTCTTCGCAAGAGGACGTAGCCGCCGTGTTGGGAAGGTGGTCAAATCGGTGAACTATGCGCCTACTTTTTGCCTGTTCGAAGCGACAACATACTTCGATGACCGACTCCACCGTCGAGCAGTCCTCGCACAGGAGAAAATTGAAGGCGTCATCCGCAATTACTTTCAGGATGTGTGCGACTTTGTCCTCGTCGAGCATGTCCTTGTCGACCTTGTGGCACAAAGCCAACACGTCCTGGATGTACGCGATGTACGGCTCTGTGGATGTCTGGGCACGAGTCGCAAGCTCTTTCTTCGCGGCCACTTTACGTCCGATGGGTTTCCCAGATAGCGCAATTTCTGCTTACAGACGTCCCAGCTAGTCAACTCTTCTTGATGCGTCTCGTACCAGAGTTTTGCCGTGCCATGCAAGTAGAAGATGATGTTCGCCAACAAAAGCGTCGGATCCCAATGGTTGCTGCTGCTGACGCGCTCATATCGAAACAGCCAGTCATCGACGTCTATGCCACTTGTGCCGTTGAATGGGCCTGGGTAACAAGGTTGCACCACAACGATCGGCTGCGGGGCTGACGGATCTTGTTGACATTGAGTAGCCTGGTCAGTCATCGTGGTAGCTGCAATGCGCCGTCCGCTGCGAAGATCCAGCTCGTTGGGCTGTATAGCGACTGGTACCCCGCACCTTCCACCAATGATGTTACGGGGAATAAAGTATACACTGGCGAGCAAATGCGTACTGGCGAATATACTGGCGAGCTAATGCGTACAACGCTGCTGCAGTCCGAGCACGTTCACGTTCAGCATTTCGTCGTCGTCATCCTCAGGCATCTACTTAGCCCGTGACAATATTGCCACGTTCCATTTCCCAAGTTATTGTTATCGTCCCAAAACACCACACGATTCTCAGCGCAAACAGCACCTGCAGTTTTCGAGAAGGTTCCGGACTGTAGTAGATCATTTCTATAAGATCATGCCCACTGTGCGAACGGTACAGATTGTTCTGGAACCTACGCCACCGCCAGCGATAACGCTAGAATATTCGACGGCAAGAGTATAAATGCCGACGCGCTTCGCCGCTTGTGAGTGGTTGATCGAAGGCCGACGCTCCGTTCGCCGCTATCAGTCCGAGACTGCTATCTGTGCAAGACTGCTGCTGTAATTGGACTTTCCGTTTACCGGGCACAGGTTCGCCCGAATAAACAGTTAAATCCCAACACGAAGTCTCCTGTCTTCGGCCACGTCACGACCCCGTGACAACTGGTGGAGGTGCTGCTTCATTCATGTACCGGACGCGCCCGTCAAGCCGTGAACCCAGCCCACGTCGCGGAGAAGACACCGACGCTAACCAGGAGCAGCGAACAAGCCGCCGACAGCAAGGGCTACCACCGGAATACGGGCTTCTAAAAGACAAGGCGCGGAAGACCAAGGCCATGACCGCGACTGCAGCGACAATGACAACCGCAGCGTCCCAGCCCACGATGGTCATGCATCAACCCAGGGAACCACCAATTTTTCATGGGTCATCTATCGAAGACCCGGAGTCCTGGCTAGAAACATATTGCCACATGGTTTGCTTGGGTGAGATCGAAGAGTGAAAGAAGACAAAGACGATCTCTCTGAGCCGCTGCTTGAGTAGTCGACTAAACGAGCCCATTTTTTATCAAGTTTGTCGAAAGTAACGTGACAAGACTGGTGGAGGTGCTGGGTACAACGTCTCACAATCCACCCGATGCCCAAGACCCCGTCCAGCAGGTGGAACACAAGCCCTGCACCCGTGGACACCCCTGTTCATAGAGTAAGCCGCCGCCAACGAGGCCTACCGCATGAGACACCAACCACTGACGCAGCGACTATGACTTCGCCACAAGATCCCATGCAAGCTCCGACACCTTCCACGCCGATCTACTGCACCGTCCAGAACCCGCTGATGCCTAGCCCCTTTCACGGAGAGCAGCATGAAGATGTTGATGACTGGCTGAGTGAGTTCGAACGTGTCGCAGCGATCAAATACTGCGATGATGCCGCGAAGCTCCGGAACGTGTACACTTGCCTAAAAGACGGTGCCAAGACGTGGTTTTTGAATAGGGATGATGTTCTGACATCTTGGCGCGAGTTCCAGCGTCGCCTCCTGGAGACCTACAGGAGTCTCGACCGCCGCGAACGGGCGGAGCGTGCACTACAACCAGATGCCCAACGAGACCGTCTCGATGTACGTCGAGGACATGACACGGCTTTTCAAGCGAGCGGATCCTGCTATGGCAGCAGAAAAAAAGTTGCGCCACCTCATGTGTGGTCTGAAGGAACAACTTTTTGCTGGTTTGGTGCGCAGTCCCCCCAAAAGTGTTGCTGAGTTTCTCACTGAAGCGGCAACAATGGAGCGAGTACTGCACCAATGGTATGCCCAGTTTGACCGTCAAGTGCCGCAAGTCCCGATCCAGACAATGCCATACGTCCCGATCCAGACAATGATGCCGTCAGTCGCGATTCAGTCAGCGCACGCTGATTTGAACATCGATAGTCGCCGTGCACCGACGCGCAAGTCTGATCTCTGGCGTACGCCAGACGACCCCTCTGCTATCATTGTGGTGAGGCTGGTCACATTTACCGCGAATGCCCTTACCGGCAACTTGGACTGCGCGGATTTTCCGTCAATTCCCCTCGTCCCCGAATTGGTCAAAGGCCAAGGGATATCGAAGAGTATCTCGCGCAACAGCGTGCACCCTTTACACGACGGCAATAGCGGTCACCATCTCCGAGGAGACCCGCAGCCACTGGGCCACGTTTCGGGGTGACGGCACGGGAACGCTCCCCGAGCCCTCGTCGGGAAAACTGAAGGCAGCGGCCTTCGGGGGCAAGGTCGCTGGGACTCAAAGTGCGGAAGACCTCCCATCGACGCTTGCACGCAACGCCGAAGGCATTTCGTCAGAGAATAATCGCGGTGCCGAAGAAACGCCGACATCCGCATCTGAACCTAGTGACCGCGTGTCACTCGACATACCTGTGCTGGTTGACGGTCTTCAGGTCAGTGCATTGGTAGACACTGGTGCAGACTATTCGATCATCAGCGGGAGGCTAGCGAAAGATCTCAGCAAAGTGATCACGCCGTGGAATGGAACGCAAATTCGAACAGCTGGAGGACACGTTGTAACACCGCTGGGTTGCTGTACCGCAAGAGTGAAAATTCGTGCGTCAACGTTTGTGCTCAGCTGCCTCGTTCTTCGCGACTGTTCGCGTCAGCTGATTATCGGCATGGACTTCCTTCGGGAATACGGCGCCATCATAAATCTCCGTGAGCGCATCGTTACCTTCTCGACTCAAGGCGCAACAGATCGAGACGCTGATAACTGCCGTAGGCTTGCGCTGCGTGTTGCTGACGACAGTGTGACGCTGCCACCTCGAGCAACTGTTCCCATCGAAGTCACTTGTGAAGACTTCCAAGACGGCGACGTAGTGGCTGAAAGCAACTTATCATTTCTGCTGCTCCAAGGTGTATGCGCCGCCCGAAGTGTTGTGCGCGTCCGTGACGGACAGTCAACGATACTAGCTACGAACTTCAATTACGAGCACCGGCATCTTTTCCGCGGAACCACCCTAGCTTATGGAGAACCTGTTGCCGACGTCACGGAGTGCTTCGCGTCCCAGGAAACGCATGAGGATGAGGAATTTCTAGACCACATCGACATTAATTTGACGCTGTCAGACGAGAGAAAGGCTGCACTTCACGACCTTTTAAGAGAGTTTAGATCTTGCTTCGCCTCTTCTTCTAAAGTCCGTCAAACACACCTCACGAAGCATCGAATTATTACCGACGATGACGTCCGCCCTATCCGGCAGCAGCCTTATCGCGTTTCTGCCAAAGAACGCGAGGCTATTCAGACACAAGTAAAAGAGATGCTTGATGACGGGATTATTCAACCATCCAGCAGCGCTTGGTCCTTGCCAGTCGTTCTAGTGAAGAAACAAGACGGAACGCTGCGATTCTGTATTGACTACGGGAAGCTTAATAGCGTCACAAAAAAGGACGTCTACCCGCTTCAACGGGTCGACGACTCCCTCGACAGATTACGACATGCGAAGTATTTTTCGTCCATCGATCTAAAGAGTGGCTATTGGCAAATTGAAGTGGATGAACGAGACCGAGAAAAAACCGCGTTTTTGACTCCAGACGGACTTTACGAATTCCGAGTTCTTCCCTTCGGCCTCTGTTCTGCACCAGCCACTTTTCAGAGGATGATGGACACAGTTCTCGCTGGCTTGAAGTGGCAAAGCTGCCTTGTCTACCTCGATGATGTGGTCATCTTTTCCGAGAGCTTTGAAGAACATCTGAAGCGTCTGAGAAAGGTTCTGGAAGCCATTCGCTCAGCTGAACTCACACTTAAACCCCAAAAATGCCATTTCGGCTATGAAGAGCTGAAATTTCTGGGACATGTCATTAGTGCGGATGGAGTGCGACCTGATCCAGACAAAACTGCTGCTGTCGCCGCCTTCTCTGTTCCATCAGATAAAAGAGCAGTACGCCGTTTCCTCGGATTGTGCGCGTATTATCGCCGATTTATCGCCAACTTCTCTAAGATAGCTGAACCTCTTACGCGACTCACCCGAGATGACGTACCTTTTACTTGGGGCGCAGAACAAGATACAGCGTTCGCAGAGTTACGACAGAGAATGCAAACAGCCCCTGTTCTTGCCCATTTTGATGAGGACGCTGCTACAGAAATTCATACAGATGCCAGCAACGTCGGACTTGGCGCTGTCCTTGTACAACGACACGGCGGCGTTGAGCATGTGATAGCTTACGCCAGTCGTACTCTTTCTCGAGCTGAGACCAACTATTCTACGTCAGAAAAAGAATGCCTCGCAGTCGTGTGGGCGACGACCAAATTTCGGCCTTACCTCTACGGTCGTCCCTTCAAAGTGGTGACTGACCACCACTCGCTCTGCTGACTGGCATAGAGATCCATCCGGTCGTCTCGCACGGTGGAGTTTGCGTTTGCAGGAGTTTGATATTACGATTGTGTACAGGTCCGGGCGCAAACACGAAGACGCCGACGCGCTTTCTCGAGCACCTGTGGGGAACGCTGTCAGCGGCTCCGAAGATGAAGATGCCTTTCTCGGAGCAGTTAGTGACTCCGAATTTATGTCAAAGCAGTGGGCAGACGATGAATTACGCCCAGTAATTAATTCCCTTGAAGGCCGCAAGTCTCAGGTCACTCAACACATTGCTCGCGAACTGCCCTCTTTTTGTCTAAGAAGAGGCATTCTTTACAAAAAAAACGCCCGTGGTAGCGACAAAGCCTTCCTACTCGTTGTTCCTACCGACATGCGTGATGAAATCCTCCTTGCCACGACGAGCCCACGTCAGGACATTTGGGCTATTCGCGAACTCTCGCCCGAGTACGCCAACAGTATAACTGGCCGCGAATATCAACTAGTGTACATCGATATGTGAAAGGCTGCCGTGAGTGCCAGCGCCGCAAGACTCCGCCTGTGAGACCCGCGGGTCTGCTCCAGCCGATCGCACCACCACGGACACCATTTGACCTCGTGGGAATGGACCTTCTCGGGCCCTTCCCTTTGTCGTCCTCTGGGAACAAATGGATTATAGTTGCGACAGAATATCTTACGCGTTATGCTGAAACAAAAGCGTTACCCCATGGCACGGCCTCTGAAGTCGCGCAGTTATTTGTGCACAAAATCGTCCTACGGCATGGTGCCCCGTCATGCGTGATTACGGACAGAGGGACGTCGTTTACAGCACGAATGACGGAGGACATTTTTAAACTGAGCTGCACAAGTCATCGAAAAACAACGGCTTATCATCCGCAATCCAATGGACTGACAGAGAGGCTTAACAAGACCATAGCGGACATGCTGTCAATGTACGTGGACGTACAACATAAAACCTGGGACGAGATTCTTCCATTCATCACGTTTGCTTATTATACGGCAACGCAAGAAACAACGCGATTTCCGCCTTTCCGACTTGTTTACGGACGCAACGTGCGAACCATGCTCGATGCTATGCTTCCGTGCGACCAAAGCAATGAACTTGCTGAAGATGCTGAGCAATACACTCAATACGCCGAAGAAGCTCGTCAGCTAGCTCGCATAAACACCAGTCACCAACAAGATGCAGATGCACGACGTTACAACCTCCGCCATCGAAATTTCACCTACCACCCTGGGGACCGAGTGTGGGTGTGGATCCCTGTCCGGCGACCAGGCTTATCCGAAAAGCTCCTAAGTCGTTATTTTGAACCGTACCAGGTTCTTAGATGGATCACAGATCTTACCTACGAGGTATTTACGGACGGCGCAGCGTCTTCTCGTCGACAGCTTCGGCCCGAAACCGTGCATGTCGTTCGGCTGAAGCCCTACTTCACACAGTAGCCCTTGTGGTTTCACGTGCTACGACATGCCGTGACATTGCGTTGCTGCTGCTGTTTGTGTTCTCCTGTGTTTTTATGCCTTTTCTTTTTGCGCTTGGCGCAAGCGTTGGCGAAACTTCCTCATTTGCGCTGCGAGTAGTGGCACTCTCTCTCTTTTGGTTATCTATATCTGCGTGTGTATACCTTCATTTTTTTTATTTACGAGCATCGAGTCGATGCTTTCAAAGGGGGGGACTATTGCCACATGGTTTGCTTGGGTGAGATCGAAGAGTGAAAGAAGACAAAGACGATCTCTCTGAGCCGCTGCTTGAGTAGTCGACTAAACGAGCCCATTTTTTAGCAAGTTTGTCGAGAGTAACGTGACAATATGACCGTGTGGCCGCCCTCAACCACTGGGACCATGACGAAAAGCTGCGTCGTGTGTTCTTCTATTTGGAAGACACCGCAAGGACCGGCTCGAAAATCGGGAGTCCACGCTCCGAACGTGGGATGTTTTCTGCGGCGCATTCCTGCAAACGTTCGCGAGCGTCGCTCGCAAAGAGAGGGCCGCTGCTTCATTAGAGACCCGGGTTCAGCTACCAAATGAAAATGTCACCATTTTCACAGAAGAAATGACCCGACTATTCCGTCACGCTGACCCAGACATGCCTGAGGAAAAAAAAGTTCGTTTCCTCATGAGCTCTTCGCGGGACTGATGAGAAACCCACCAAACACCGTCCAAGAATTTGTAGCCGAAGCGACAACTATCGAAAAAACCCTGGACATGCGCACCAGACCGTATAATCGTCGCCTGACTGCAGACTGCGCTGCTGCTCAAGCCAGTAACTCCGGAGACCTAATAATAATAATGACTTTATTTCGCATCAAGGATACATGATGCAGGAGACCTGCAGAAAAAGCTGGCGTGATGCCAGCTTGACTAGGCCGCAGGCCCCCCTTCCCGAACACATCGCAGCACCGGTAACACTTTCATAAAAACATTCGGGATCATACGCGTAAAATAAACAGGTCTATGACAAGAAAGAAATCATCACTGTGCATGTGTGATAAAACGAAACGTCTAATGCTTAAACAACAACGACAAAAAAAATCTATTTCAAAAGATGCAAAAAATGTTGGCGTATTTGCCTTAAAAAAAAGGAAGCATTTGCGTAATACATCCGAGCGAAGCATACAAACGTGTATACGACAAAAATGAGCAATCAACACTGTACAGGTGTAACATATTGGTACATATAATGCTATAAACAAATAATTTCGCAATGTGAAATACAGGCGCATTTGCCTTGCAAAACACAGAAAAAGCATCATAAAAGAAATATGCCTAATTCATTGCTTTGGCAACACCACATATGCATACTCACTTCCTAAAACAGAAAAAACAAACAAGACACCAAAAAACATATCGTGAAAAAAAAACACAAAGCAGTATACAAAATACACGTCAACAAAAACAAAATACAAAAATACATTCTTTAGAAAATTACAAGTAACCGAAACGAGTGATCATGACATCTGGAGGAAATGATTCTTCAGTTGTTTAAGGGTGATTTTTTCTAAGTCAATTTCGTTATCCCTAAGTTCATTTAGTAACCTTGGAAGTTTATTTCCCAACGATTGAAGACCGTATGTGGTTCTAAAGGTTCGAACAGTCCACACTTCATTTTTCCGGCTTTTATACTTAGGCTGGTTAAGTATTAAATCTGCCAACTGCTTTAGAAACGGATTAGAGTTTTTTATGTCTTGCTTATATTTCTTGGACAGAAGAAAATCATACATTTTTATTACTGACATTAAGTTGTATTTTTCAAATAAGGAATGAGTATGATAAATACGTGGCACGTTCTCTACCGCCCGTACAAACCTTCTTTGCAACATATGAAGTTTGTTTATGTTTTCTTTGGAAGTTAGAGCCCGAACTAGATGGCAGTAATTGATTCTTGATAAAAATAAGGTATTGTAAATTAACAACAAAATATTCCGAGGAAGCAAGTGCTTGTTTCGGTACACAAGGCCGACTACCTGAGAGACCTTCGTAGCTAAGAAGTGTATGTGGTGATCCCATGATGATGTTTCTTGAAATATTACTCCTAATATTTTAAGAGAAGGGACTATCTCGACAGGGGTGGAATTTAAAAAGATCGTTTGTTTTACAATTACCGCTTTATTTTTAGCATGAAATATCATAGCCTTAGTCTTTGCAACATTTATTTTTAGACCGTTTTCTCTTGTCCATTTTTCTAATCTAATCAGCAGTAGATTTGCATGTGTTATTAATTCGTTCACTGATTTTCCTGTTAAAAATATATTCGTATCATCTGCATATATTATAAATTTTACGTTAGAGGAGATGTTCACGATATCATTAATGTAAATATTGAAGAGGAAAGGTCCCAAAATGCTTCCCTGTGGAACTCCTGCAACGATTGACAAAGAATCGGAATTGCAACCACCCAGGCTAACAATCTGATTACGGTGTTGCAAATAAGACTGTATTAATGATCCCGCCGTTCCCCGAATACCGTACCGTTCCAGTTTTTCTATAAGTAATTTGTGGTTAATGTGGTCAAAAGCTTTCGTAAAATCTACGAACAACCCCAACACAACGTTTCCCTGTTCAAATTGCTGATAAATGTACTCTTTCTGTGCCATGAGAGCATATTCTGTACTGAAGCCTTTGCGGAAACCATACTGCGAGTCATGAAGCAACTGAAACTTCCTTTCAAAATTAGTCAGCCGTTTTAATATCAGTTTTTCTAATGCCTTCGATAGGACTGGCAGAATGGACACAGGCCGGTAATTCGACATGTTATTTCTATCGCCTTTCTTGAAGAGGAAGGTAACGCGTGCAACTTGCATTTTGGTGGGAAAAACAGCCCGGCCAAGGCACAAATTGAATATATGCGTTATATAAGGAAGAAGGAATATAATGACATGCTTTATAGGTTGAACTTGTATCCCGTCAATATCAAGTGCTGTACCGTTTTTCAAATTCTTTCACTTCATTCTCACTTGTCGGATCAAGAAAAATGGTACTGTCGATAAATGGGACACTTCCAAGGTTACTACTTACATCACATTTTTCTGCGACATATACAAAATATTTATTGAAAGTGTCGGCCAAGGGTTTTTCTGGTATGACCTCGCCGTTAAGATTCATGCTATGTACTGAACCCGTGGACACATTCCGATTTAAGAAAGAATTAGCCTTTTCCACATTATATCTGAACACCCAGAAACTGAACTAAACATATTGTTATAATATTCTTGTTTTGCCTTTTTGAGATCTTTATTTAAGCGATTTCGTTTACCCGTGAATTCTTTAAAAAATTTAGGGTCTTTCGTTTTAAGATAGTGGCTAAATAACATATTTTTTTCTTGTATTCTTTTCCGAAGTTCCGCGTTGATCCAGAGTTTACGAACTTTTCTGTTCTGCTTTGTTTTAAGCAAAGGAAACGAAGCAGTATAAATTGGCTTTAGTATGTTCAAAAATTCTTCGTACGCCTTGTTTGGCTCATTCATTTTAAGTATATTCGTCCAAGGAGCCCTCAAAATCTTCTCCGAAAATATTTTCAGAGTTTGTTCGTTTATACGCTGGGTGAAAAATGTGTTCGGTTTGTTTTTGTCACATAAGTGTTTCCTACAACAAATGTATATTGGCAAATGATCACTCAAATCTACAGTAATAACACCAGCCTTGAGGTTTTCTGTCGGTATATTTGTTAAGAACAAATCAATCAAGGACGAAGACATTTGTGCGATTTTCGTAGGGACAGTGATCATATTTGAAAAGCAATGAGACTTCAGCAAAATATCAAGTTTTTGTACTATAGCTTCCTGTTTGAGCATATTTATGTTCATGTCACCGCCACACACAACGTCTAAGCGATTTGTGTTAGTGAACGCAAAAAACGTGTCCAGGTAATCCAGAAAGGATGCCGTTTCGCCATTTGGTGGTCTATAACAAACGGCAAGAACCACATTTTGTAGTTAAACTGATAGAAATTCGAAGTCATTGCAAGAGTGGGTGAAATTTTGAATTAGGTCACAGTCAAGGACCTTTTTCTCTAGAATACATACGCCACCGCCACGACCAGAAATTCGATTAAGGTAGAACGTATTGTACGAAGGCAAGCGAAACACGCTGGCTTCATCTGTTGACCATGTTTCAGTTAACATTATGACGTCGAATACACGATTTAATTGTTCGAAAAAAAGGCTAAGGTCGGACTGTTTATTATTTACCGATTGCACATTCAAGTGAAAACATTTGAACAAGTTTAAATAGAAATTTCCTAAACTCTGCGAAAACGCTTCCGGAAGCGCATAAGAATCGTTTCCTACGCAAGCCATGGTGAGCCGATCATTTCTTCTTTCTTAGCTTACCTGCGTGAAACGATCCGAGCGATCGTGAGGAAAGAGCTGCGCAAGCTGTTGCCTTCGGCGCAGCCTCAAGTGGATTCGATCACCGACATTGTGCGAAAAGAAGTTCGGCAATCGCTCCAAATTCCCCAAGCACCACTGCCCAAGCCGGAAGCTATGAGCTACGCCGCTGCACTGCGCCACAACGCTCATCCCCGTGCACACCAAAACGCCGCCCCATCGCACTTCTGTCGACAGACGCCACCGCCGCCACCACCCGCACCAACGTCATACCGTTCGCCAGCGGCCCAGCGCAGTGCACCGAGGAAGACTGACGTCTGGCGCACCCCTGACCATCGCCCGCTCTGCTACCTCTGCGGCGAGGCCGGACACACATACCGCCGTTGCCAGTACCGACAGATGGCACTGCGTGGCTTCGCCGTCAATGCACCGCGTCCACAGCCAGGAGAACGACCACGTGACATCGCCGACTACCTGACAGTAACTCGGTGGACACCACGAAGCCCTTCGTGTTCACCGTCGCCCAGCCGCCGCACGTCACCGCACCACCGGCAGTACTCTGGCCCAACGCGGGGCCGGTCTCCTAGCCCGTATCCGGGAAACTAAGGGCAGCAACCGATGGAGGTGCGGCTGCTGTGCGACGAACTACCGAAGATCCTCCGACGACGACGACGCCGCGACGTAGCTTTCCGAACACAACGCCAACCAGGCAAAGCCCTGACGACGAAAGCTCACTTACCGAAGGTGGCCTGACGACGCAACATGGAAGCAGCGGAACAAGCCGACGCAGCCGTGACCCGACGCCACGCCCTAACTGTAATGCGAGACGGCGAACTAGCGACCTCGACGTTCTTTGACGGCCACTGTGTCACCGCTCTCGTCGATACTGGAGCCGACCACTCCGTCATCAGTGGGTTGTTCGCCGCGAAGTTAAAGAAAGTTGGGTCAACTTGTGAAGGCCCTGAAATCCGCACAGCCGGAGGTCATCTCGTAACGCCTGAAGGAATCTGCACAGCGAGAGTCACCATTAACGGCCGTATTTATCCTACAGACTTCGTAGTCCTACAGCGTTGCTCGAGAGATGTCATCCTTGGCATGGACTTCTTATGCCTCCATGGTGCTGTCATCAACCCAAAAACAAAGTCGATAACGTTATCCACAGAAGAAGCACTACCGCCGCGCACGCCGTCAGGACACCATGCCTTGAATGTGCTGGAAGAACTAGTCACCATTCCGCCTCGCTCGCTCAAGCGTCATTATTTCAGTCGGCGCTCCTAAATCACCTGACTTGAAAGACGTCGTTGAAGGCAGTCAGCATCCGTTGGTCACCCGAAATATTTGCGTCGCAAGAGGAATAGCAGAGCTGCGGGGAGGCAAAGCAACGGCTATGCTCATGAATTTCAGCAATGAGTACAAACATGTGAACAAAGGAACAACGGTCGCATACATCGAAGAAATCGTCGAAGCCACCAGTGCTTTCGCCCTCGCCGATTCTACGGAGCCTGCTCAGAGGAACCAAGCCCTTCCCATAGCTTTCGACGTCAATCCCAGACTTCTGAACGATAAGCAAGAACAGCACAAGACCCTGCTCCTGCAATACAAAGATCGCTTTTCGTCGTCATCAAAAATTCGGCAGACCCCAATCACGAAACATCGCATCATAACCGAAGAAAATGCCTGACAACTCCGTCAGAGTCCGTACAGGGTTTCGACGTGAGAACGTGAGGCCATGAAGAGACAAGTTGATGAAATGCTGCGGGATGACATTATCCAGCCGTCCAAGAGTCCATGGGCATCCCCCGTTGTGTTAGTGAAGAAAAAGGATGGGACCCTACGTTTTTGCGTCGATTATCGCCGCCTGAACAAAATCACAAGAAAGGACGTGTATCCTCTCTCACGAATAGACGATGCACTTGATCGGCTCCATAACGCCAAGTACTTTTCGTCAATGGACCTCAAGACTGGCTATTGGCAAATCGAAGTCGACAAAAGAGACCGAGAGAAGACGGCGTTTATAACACCGGACGGCCTCTTCGAGTTTAAGGTTATGCCCTTTGGCCTTTGCTCAGCGCCTGCAACTTTTCAACGCGTTATGGATACAGTACTGGCAGGATTGAAGTGGCAAACTTGCCTTGTGTACTTGGACGACGTCATCGTGTTTTCTTCGAGTTTCGACGAGCATCTTCGGCGCCTTGAAGCTGTACTTCAAGCCATCAAGACGTCCGGACTCACACTGAAGCCAGAAAAGTGCAGATTTGCGTATGAGGAGCTCTTGTTTCTGGGACACGTTATCAAAAAGTCTGGAGTTCGTCCCGATCCACGGAAAACAGCCGCCATCGCCGACTTCCCGCCGCCCACTGACAAGAAGGCCGTGCGCCGATTTTTGGGCCTGTGCCCCTATTATATGCGGTTTGTGAAAAACTTCGCCCGCATCGCCGATCCTCTCACTAACCTTACCAAGGCCGACGTGGAGTTCAAGTGGGAAACGCCAGAGGAACACGCTTTCCAGGAGCTTAAACATCGCCTCCAGACGCCTCCGTTACTTGCCCATTTCGACAAATTCGCCGAGACAGAAATACATACTGACGCAAGCAGCGTAGGTCATGGCGCCGTTCTTGTGCAGAGGGCTGACTGACTTGAAAGGGTTATTAGTTACGCCAGCCGATCGCTATCCAAAGCAGAAGCAAATTATTCCACAACAGTAAAGGAGTGCCTCGCCATCATCTGGGCTACGTCGAAATTTCGCCCCTACCTCTACGGCAGGCCCTTCAAAGTTGTGAGCGACCACCACGCCTTGTGTTGGCTAGTAACCTTGAAGGACCCTTCAGGTCGCCTTGCACGATGGAGCCTGAGACTTCAAGAGTATGACATTACTGTCATTTACAAGTCCGGCAAAAAACACTCTGACGCCGACTGTCTCTCTCGTGCGCCTATCGACCAACCGCTACCCGACGACCCGGATGACGAGTACTTCTTGGGAACGATAACTACCGACGACTTCGCTGAACGACAGCGGGCCGACCCGGAACTTAAGGCCCTAATAGAATACCTCGAAGGCAGGACCACCGAAGTCCCGAAGGTATTCAAGCGCGCACTTGCGTCGTTCTTTCTACGAAACGGTCTTCTACAAAAGAAAAACTTTTCACCGCTTCGAGCTAAGTACCTCCTTGTGGTGCCTTCAGCTCTGCGACCAGAACTCCTGCAGGCCCTGCACGACGATCCGACGGCAGGGCACCCCGGTGTTTCTCGCACGCTCGCGAGTATACAAGAAAGGTACTACTGGCCACGTCTTACCACCAACGTCACTCGTTATGTGAGGACATGCCGGGACGTTCAGCGACGCAAGACACCGCAAACAAGGCCAGCGGGACTTCTGCAGCCAATTGATTTACCTTGCCGACATTTCCAGCAGATTGGTATGGACCTACTGGGGCCGTTCCCGACGTCAACTTTCGGAAACAAGTGGATCGTGGTAGCTACCGACTACCTCACCCGCTACGCCGATACAAAAGCCCTGCCAAAAGGCAGTGCATCCGAGGTAGCTAAGTTCTTCGTCGAAAATATCGTCCTACGTCACGGCGCCCCGGAGGTCCTTATCACCGACAGAGGAACGGCATTCACTGCCGACTTAACTCAAGCGATCTTGGCATACAGCCAAACAAACCACCGCCGGACGACAGCATACCACCCACAGACCAACGGCCTCACCAAGCGGCTTAACAAGACGATCGCCGACATGCTGGCAATGTACGTCGATGTCGAACACAAGACGTGGGACGCCATTCTTCCGTATGTGACCTTCGCATACAACACGGCGGTGCAGGAGACGACGCAGATATCTCCATACAAATTGGTCTACGGAAGGAGCCCGGCAACGACGCTCGATGCCATGTTACCCAACGTCACCTACGAAGAAAACCTCAATGTGAGCGAGTACCTTTAACGCGCCGAAGAAGCCCGACAACTTGCGCGTCTCCGTATCAAGAATCAACAGACGACCGACAGCCACCGTTACAACCTTCGACGACGCTTCGTGGAATACCAGCCCGGTGAACGTGTTTGGGTGTGGACGCCGATACGCCGACGTGGACTAAGTGAAAAGCTTCTGCGACGGTACTTCGGACCGTACAGGGTGGTTCGACGTCTCGGCCCACTTGATTACGAGGTTGTCCCCGACGGCATCACGAACTCTCAACGACGCCGATCGCGACCTGAAGTCGTACATGTCGCGCGCCTCAAGCCGTTTCATGCGCATTAACAAACTGAAACAGTGTTTTTTTGTATTATAGTTGTATCGTAATTTATTTATTGTGCTTTCTAGCATTATGATTGTACCTTCATCTTTAGTTAAAGCATCGGGACGATGCCTTTTTTTCAGAGGGGGGCAATGCCACGTTCCATTTCCCAAGTTTTTGTTATCGTCCCAAAACACCACACCATTCTCAGCACGAACCGCGCCTGCAGCTTTCGAGAAGGTTCCGGACTGTAGTAGATCATTTCGATAAGATCACGCCCACTGTGCGAACGGTACAGATTGTTCTGGAACCTATGCCGCCACCAGCGATAACGCTAGAACATTCGACGACAAGAGTATAAATGCCGACGCGCTTCGCTGCTTGTCAGTTGTTGATCGAAGGCCGACGCTGCGTTCGCCGCTATCAGTCCGAGACTGCTATCTGTGCAAGACTGCTGCTGTAATTAGACTTTCCCTTTACCGGGCACAGGTTCGCCCAAATAAACAGTGAAATCCCAACACGAAGTTTCTTGTCTTCGGCCACGTCACGACCCCGTGACAATAGCACGCAAAGAGGGGTCGTGGCGTTGTTCAGCAGCTATGTCGGTGAAGTCGGTAATTGAAAGAACGAGGGCCTCTTGCTCATCTTCCCTCATGTCAGGGCGATCGACTGGGTAACGGGACGAGCAGTCGGCATCCTTGTGAAGTTGTCCGGATTTATAGGATAAGGAAAAAGTGTACTCTTGTAAGCGCAGCGCCTAGCGACCCAGGCGTCCCGTAGGGTCCTTGAGTGAGGAGAGCCAGCAAAGCGCATGGTGGTCCGTAATAACTGAGAATGGTCGGCCATACAAGTACGGTCGGAATTTCTCAATGGCCCAGACGAGAGCTAAGCACTCGCGTTCTGTCTTGGAATAATTTTGTTCCAAGCGCGACAACAGTCGGCTTTCATACGCGACGACGCGGTGCATGCCTTGTTGCCGCTGCGCGAGCACTGCGCCTATGCCGTGGCCACTGGCGCCTGTACGAAGCTCCGTGGCGGCAGATGGGTCGAAGTGTGCTAAGACTCGTGGATTGGTGAGAATGTCAATGAGTGACGAGAAGGCGTTTGCTTGCTGTTGACCCCAGGTGAATGCGACATCCGCTTTGAGGAGGCAGGTTAGAGGACGGGCTACTTCAGCAAACTTCTCGACAAAACGACGGAAATAGGAGCACAGTCCCAGAAAACTTCGGACGTCCTTGGCTGAGCGGGGTGTGGGGAAGTCTCGAACTGCTCGGACTTTCGCAGGATCTGGTTGAACGCCCGCAGCGTTAACAAGATGACCGAGTACGCAGATTTGGCGTTGCCCAAAGCGGCATTTGGACGAGTTAAGTTGCAAGTTGGCACGTCGAAAAACATCAAGCACTGTGGACAGACGTGTAAGATGGTCGTCGAAAGTAGTCAAACAAACAATAACGTCGTCAAGATAGCAGAGGCAGATGGTCCACTTCATGCCTCGAAAGAGAGAGTCCATTATGCGCTCAATGTCGCGGGGGCATTGCATAATCCAAAAGGCATTATCTTGAACTGATTAGGTCCATCAGGAGTCACGAAGGCCGTCTTCTCTCTGTCTTTGTCGTCCACAGCGTTCTGCCAGTAGTCTGAGCGAAGGTCTATTGAAGAGAAATATTTGGCACCATGCAAGCAATCGAGTGCATCATCTATGCGCGGTAGGGGATAGACATCTTTCTTGGTAATATGGTTGAGATGGCGGTAATCAACACAGAATCTCCAGCTATTGTCCTTCTTTTTAAGAAGTACAACGGGTGAGGACCAGGGACTAGATGAGGGTTCGATTATGCCTTTATCAAGCATTTTATCGACTTCTCGCTGTATAATAGCACGCTCCGGGGCTGACACACGATAGGGTCGTCGGCGAATTGGTCGAGCGTCACCGTTGTCGATGCGATGGGTTACCACGGATGTCTGGCCCAAATTACGGTCGCCGAATTCAAAGATGTCCTGATAAGAAGCAAGCACACGGCAAAAAGCAGAGACTTGTTCAGAAGTGACCTTGTCAGATAGCATTGCCTTGAAAAGGTCGGAACAGGAACGTGACGAGAACGACGTTGATAAAAAATCGGGTGGCGAATCGGTGGTTAGAGCGGAAACTGTGTGGTCGACCAGTGGTGTAAGATGCGGAAGTGACATGCTGCGAGGAATAACTTGCGCTGAGAGGCCGAAAATGAGGACGGGAAATGAAGTTAGGTTGTCCTTAACGGTAACAGCCGTGTTGGGGAGTGCAACATTGCGTGTCATCGCGACGTCAGAAATTGGGGCAGCAACATAATCATTATCGGGTACTGCAGGATATGGCGAGAGTTGGACTTGGACTGCGGCTTGCGGCGGAAGTCTGAGGAAATCGACAGAGCGTAGACGAGGTGGGCTGGTAGAGACGGTCTCCGAAAAGGATGGTAGTTCGAGCCGAAGAAGACCTTTGGAACAGTCAATGAGCGCAGCGTGTGAAGTCAGAAAGTCGAGTCCAAGGATGAGGTCATGAGGGCAATTTTCCAGTACAGCGAACAGAACTGAAGTTTGATGCTCAGAAGTTGTTAATCGCTCAGTGCAAATTCCAAGCACAGCAGGAGCACTCCCATCCGCTGTACGAACGGTAGGTGCAATCGCAGGCGTCAGAACTTTTTGGAGGCGGCGGCGGAGGTCTGAGCTCATCACAGATATTTGTGCACCGGTATCAATAAGAATAGTTATAGGTAAACCATCAACGAGAATTGTAAGAAGGTTGCACCGCTGGTCGGGAGTAATCAGAGGATTTGCAGTCCGAGTCGTGTATGCAGCGTCACCTCCGGGGACTGCACCGGCTAGTTTTCCAAGCGACGGTCGTAGGGAGACCGAGAACGGCGGGGTTGGGGCGAGCGGGACTGACGACGCACGGGCGATGGCGAGCGGCTGGTCCGACGTTCTGGATTATGCTCTGCACCTGTCTCAGCACGGTAGGACGGGGCATAAGGTGCACGTTCAGAGCGAGGCCGCCAATCATAGAAGCTCGGTCGAGGTGATGAGGTGCAACGGCTGCGGCAATGGCGAGCGATGTGTCCTATCCGATGGCACGTGAAACATATGGGCCGATCATCATGAGTGCACCATTCAGCTGGGTTTCGTCGTGGCGTGAACGTGCGGTTCGGAGTGGCAGCCGCAACGACTGGAGCCGAGCTGGAAGTAGCAGGGGCATTTTGATGAGGTGGCGAAATGCCCATATTCGCGATCTCTTGGCGAACCACGGCCTGTATCATTGAAACAGCATCGAGGTTGTGTCCTGGCGCGCTGACGCTAGACATAGCGGGAGCCATAGCCTCGAGTTCCCGACGGACTATTTTGGTGACGTTTTCTGGCGCTGGTGGTTGGTGTAGTGTGGGCAAATCTTCGCAAGCGGACGTAGCCGCCGTGTTGGGAAGGCGGTCAAATCGGTGAACTATGCGCCTACATTTTTGCCTGTTCGAAGCGACAACATGCTTCGATGACCGACTCCACCGTCGAGCAGTCCTCGCACAGGAGAAAATTGAAGGCGTCATCCGCAATTACTTTCAGGAAGTGTCCGACTTTGTCCTCGTCGAGCATGTCCTTGTCAACCTTGTGGCACAAAGCCAACACGTCCTGGATGTACGCGATGTACGGCTCTGTGGATGTCTGGGCACGAATCGCAAGCTCTTTCTTCGCGGCCACTTTACGTCCGATGGGTTTCCCAAATAGATAGCGCAATTTCTGCTTACAGACGTCCCAGCTAGTCAACTCTTCTTGATGCATCTCGTACCAGAGTTTTGCCGTGCCATGCAAGTAGAAGATGATGTTCGCCAACAAAAGCGTCGGATCCCAATGGTTGCTGCTGCTGACGCGCTCATATCGAAACAGCCAGTCATCGACGTCTATGCCACTTGTGCCGTTGAATGGGCCTGGGTAACGAGGTTGCACCACAACGATCGGCTGCGGGGCTGACGGATCTTGTTGACATTGAGTAGCCTGGTCAGTCATCGTGGTAGCTGCAATGCGCCGTCCGCTGCGAAGATCCAGCTCGTTGGGCTGTATAGCGACTGGTACCCCGCACCTTCCACCAATGATGTTACGGGGAATAAAGTATACACTGGCGAGCAAATGCGTACTGGCGAATATACTGGCGAGCTAATGCGTACAACGCTGCTGCAGTCCGAGCACGTTCACGTTCAGCATTTCGTCGTCGTCATCCTCAGGCATCTACTTAGCCCGTGACAATATTGCCACGTTCCATTTCCCAAGTTTTTGTTATCGTCCCAAAACACCACACGATTCTCAGCGCAAACCGCGCCTGCAGTTTTCGAGAAGGTTCCGGACTGTAGTAGATCATTTCTATAAGATCATGCCCACTGTGCGAACGGTACAGATTGTTCTGGAACCTACGCCACCGCCAGCGATAACGCTAGAATATTCGACGGCAAGAGTATAAATGCCGACGCGCTTCGCCGCTTTTGAGTGGTTGATCGAAGGCCGACGCTCCGTTCGCCGCTATCAGTCCGAGACTGCTATCTGTGCAAGACTGCTGCTGTAATTGGACTTTCCGTTTATCGGGCACAGGTTCGCCCGAATAAACAGTTAAATCCCAACACGAAGTCTCCTGTCTTCGGCCACGTCACGACCCCGTGACATCTGGTGGAGGTGCTGCTTTATTCATGTACCGGACGCCCCCGTCAAGCCGTGAACCCAGCCCACGTCGCGGAGAAGACACCGACGCTAACCAGGAGCAGCGAACAAGCCGCCGACAGCAAGGGCTACCACCGGAATACGGGCTTCTACAAGACAAGGCGCGGAAGACCAAGGCCATGACCGCGACTGCAGCGACAATGACAACCGCAGCGTCCCAGCCCACGATGGTCATGCATCAACCCAGGGAACCACCAATTTTCATGGGTCATCCTTCGAAGACCCGCAGTTCTGGCTAGAAACATATTGCCACATGGTTTGCTTGGGTGAGATCGAAAAGTGAAAGAAGACAAAGACGATCTCTCTGAGCCGCTGCTTGAGTAGTCGACTAAACGAGCCCATTTTTTATCAAGTTTGTCGAGAGTAACGTGACAAGACTGGTGGAGGGGATGGGTACAACGCCTCACAATCTACCCGATGCCCAAGACCCCGTCCAGCAGCCGGAACACAAGCCCTGCACCCGTGGACACTCCTGTTCATAGAGTAAGCCGCCGCCAACGACGCCTACCTCCTGAGACACCAACCACTGACGCAGCGACTATGATTTCGACACAAGATCCCATGCAAGCTCCGACACCTTCCACGCCGATCTACTGCACCGTCCAGAACCCGCTGATGCCTAGCCCCTTTCACGGAGAGCAGCATGAAGATGTTGATGACTGGCTGAGTGAGTTCGAGCGTGTCGCAGGGATCAACTACTGGGATGATTACGCGAAGCTCCGGAACGTGTACACTTGCCTAAAAGACGGTGCCAAGACGTGGTTTTGGAATAGGGATGATGTTCTGACATCTTGGCGCGAGTTCCAGCGTCGCCTCCTGGAGACCTACAGGAGTCCCGCCCGCCACGAACGGGCGGAGCGTGCACTACAATCACGCATCCAGATGCCCAACGAGACCGTCTCGATGTACGTCGAGGACATGACATGGCTTTTCAAGTGAGCGGATCCTGCTATGGCAGAAGAAAAAAAGTTGCGCCACCTCATGCGTGGTGTCAAGGAACAACTTTTTGCTGGTTTGGTGCGCAGTCCCCCCAAAAGTGTTGCTGAGTTCCTCTCTGAAGCGGCAACAATGGAGCGAGTACTGCACCAACGGTCTGCCCAGTTTGACCGTCAAGTGAATGCTGCCTCAACTCCCGAAATTTTCGCCACCCCTGGGAGCAAGAGCCCCGAATGGATTCGCGAGATCATTCGATCTGTCGTCCGGGAAGAAATGGAAAAGATGTACGGGACAAGGCAAATCGATGTTGGTTCTATCAGCAGTGTCATCCGCGACGAGGTCCAGCAGGCGCTACACGCCCGTCGTTTTCCGCCCACGTCGGTAGATCCGCAAACGGCTCCTGTGTCTACTGACAGTCGCCGTCGTACGTACGCGGAAGCCTTGTGATCTGCCACTCCTCTTTCGGGTCAAGGAGTTCCGATCCAGCCAGTGCCGCACGTCCCGATCCAGACAGTGCCGCAAGTCCCGATCCAGACAATGCCATACGTCCCGATCCAGACAATGATGCCGTCAGTCGCGATTCAGTCAGCGCACGCTGATTTGGACATCGATAGTCGCCGTGCACCGACGCGCAAGTCTGATCTCTGGCGTACGCCAGACGACCCCTCTGCTATCATTGTGGTGAGGCTGGTCACATTTACCGCGAATGCCCTTACCGGCAACTTGGACTGCGCGGATTTTCCGTCAATTCCCCTCGTCCCCGAATTGGTCAAAGGCAAAGGGATATCGAAGAGTATCTCGCGCAACAGCGTGCACCCTTTAAACGACGGCAATAGCGGTCACCATCTCCGAGCAGACCCGCAGCCACTGGGCCACGTTTCGGGGTGACGGCACGGGAACGCTCCCCGAGCCCTCGTCGGGAAAACTGAAGGCAGCGGCCTTCAGGGGCAAGGTCGCTGGGACTCAAAGTGCGGAAGACCTCCCATCTACGCTTGCACGCAACGCCGAAGGCATTTTGGGAGAGAATAATCGCGGTGCCGAAGAAACGCCGACATCCGCTTCTGAACCTAGTGACCGCGTGTCACTCGACATACCTGTTCTGGTTGACGGTCTTCAGGTCAGTGCATTGGTAGACACTGGTGCAGACTATTCGATCCTTAGCGGGAGGCTAGCGAAAGATCTCAGCAAAGTGATCACGCCGTGGAATGGAACGCGAATTCGAACAGCTGGAGGACACGTTGTAACACCGCTGGGTCGCTGTACCGCAAGAGTGAAAATTCGTGCGTCAACGTTTGTGCTCAGCTGCCTCGTTCTTCGCGACTGTTCGCGTCAGCTGATTATCGGCATGGACTTCCTTCGGGAATACGGCGCCATCATAAATCTCCGTGAGCGCATCGTTACCTTCTCGACTCAAGGCGCAACAGATCGAGACGCTGATAACTGCCGTAGGCTTGCGCTGCGTGTTGCTGACGACAGTGTGACGCTGCCACCTCGAGCAACTGTTCCCATCGAAGTCACTTGTGAAGACTTCCAAGACGGCGACGTAGTGGCTGAAAGCAACTTATCACTTCTGCTGCTCCAAGGTGTATGCGCCGCCCGAAGTGTTATGCGCGTCCGTGACGGACAGTCAACGATACTAGTTACGATCTTCAATTACGAGCACCGGCATCTTTTCCGCGGAACCACCCTAGCTTATGGAGAACCTGTTGCCGACGTCACGGAGTGCTTCGCGTCCGAGGAAACGCATGAGTATGAGGAATTTCTAGACCACATCGACATTAATTTGACGCTGTCAGACGAGAGAAAGGCTGCACTTCACGACCTTTTAAGGGAGTTTAGATCTTGCTTCGCCTCTTCTTCTAAAGTCCGTCAAACACACCTCACGAAGCATCGAATTATTACCGACGATGACGTCCGCCCTATCCGGCAGCAGCCTTATCGCATTTCTGCCAAAGAACGCGAGGCTATTCAGACACAAGTAAAAGAGATGCTCGATGACGGGATTATTCAACCATCCAGCAGCGCTTGGTCCTCGCCAGTCGTTCTAGTGAAGAGAAAAGTCGGAACGCTGCGATTCTGTATTGAATACGGGAAGCTTAATAGCGTCACAAAAAAAGGACGTCCTACCCGCTTCCACGGGTCGACGACTCCCTCGACAGATTACGACATGCGAAGTATTTTTCGTCCATCGATCTAAAGAGTGGCTATTGGCAAATTGAAGTGGATGAACGAGACCGAGAAAAAATCGCGTTTGTGACTCCAGACGGACTTTACGAATTCCGAGTTCTTCCCTTCGGCCTCTGTTCTGCACCAGCCACTTTTCAGAGGATGATGGACACTGTTCTCGCTGGCTTGAAGTGGCAAAGCTGCCTTGTCTATCCTCGATGATGTGGTCATCTTTTCCGAGAGCTTTGAAGAACATCTGAAGCGTCTGAGAAAGGTTCTGGAAGCCATTCGCACAGCTGAACTCACACTGAAACCCCAAAAATGCCATTTCGGCTATGAAGAGCTGAAATTTCTGGGACATGTCATTAGTGCGGATGGAGTGCGACCTGATCCAGACAAAACTGCTGCTGTCGCCGCCTTCCCTGTTCCATCAGATAAAAGAGCAGTACGCCGTTTCCTCGGCTTGTGCGCGTATTATCGCCGATTTATCGCCAACTTCTCTAAGATAGCTGAACCTCTTACGCGACTCACCCGATATGACGTACCCTTTACTTGGGGCGCAGAACAAGATACAGCGTTCACAGAGTTACGACAGAGAATGCAAACAGCCCCTGTTCTTGCCCATTTTGATGAGGACGCTGCTACAGAAATTCATACAGATGCCAGCAACGTCGGACTTGGCGCTGTCCTTGTACAACGACACGGCGGCGTTGAGCATGTGATAGCTTACGCCAGTCGTACTCTTTCTCGAGCTGAGACCAACTATTCTACGTCAGAAAAAGAATGCCTCGCAGTCGTGTGGGCGACGACCAAATTTCGGCTTTACCTGTACGGTCGTCCCTTCAAAGTGGTGACTGACCACCACTCGCTCTGCTGGCTGGCACAGAGATCTATCCGGTCGTCTCGCACGGTGGAGTTTGCGTTTGCAGGAGTTTGATATTACGATTGTGTACAGGTCAGGGCGCAAACACGAAGACGCCGACGCGCTTTCTCGAGCACCTGTGGGGAACGCTGTCAGGGGCTCCGAAGATGAAGATGCCTTTCTCGGAGCAGCTAGTGACTTCCGAATTTTATGTCAAAGCAGCGGGCAGACGATGAATTACGCCCAGTAATTGATTCCCTGGAAGGCCGCAACTCTCAGGTCCCTCAACACATTGCTCGCGAACTGCCCTCTTTTTGTCTAAGAAGAGGCATTCTTTACAAAAAAAAACGCCCGTGGTAGCGACAAAGCCTTCCTACACTCTAAGCCAAAAGGGAGCAACAGGGGTATAGGGGTTGCACCTTTCGGGGAGCAATTGCATTGCCACTCCCAATACTCCCCTAAAAGGAGTAACTGCAGAGGGACGAACCGTTGCTCTCCTTTCAGTTCCTCCTTCGGGAGATGAGCAGTTACTCCCTTCAGTTCCTCCCTGCGGACCATCAGTTACTCCCTCCAGTTTCTCCCTGCGGACCAACCATTACTCCCACCAGTTGCTCTTCTAAGAGCAACAGTTACTCTTTACCGTTCCTCCCACGTGTTCGCAGTTACTCTCTGAAAACCAACTGCACATGCTTCCAGTTACTCCTTGGGGAAATGACTATTTATCTCGAGTATGCTTGTCACACGCTTAACACATGGCGAGAGCTCCTTGGAAGAGCACTGCTTGGGTGCTTCTAACGCAAAAAGTGGACAATATTGAAAGGAAAATAAATGCTTTATTGTTCTTTTTATGAGTGTTGACTCGGTGGCGCAACGGTAGCGCGTCAAACTCCAGATCTTTTTATGAGGCGACGTGTGAGCACACGTAAAAGTAGACTTCGCCACACCACAGCCAGCACTAAACAAGCACTATAATACATCAAAGGTTTTCTGCGTCATCCGTGGAAAAACAATCTTGAATTTCTAGCGTGGGGCACTCTGTGTCATCATTGGTGAGATAAGGGCAACTTCTCCAATTCTGAAGAACTCAAGTTTCGCAGCTGGTGTTTACATCAGGCTAGCGCAGCGGAATGTCACCGCAGGTATATAGGAAGCATCTCATTGCTGCAAGAAAAAAATAGAAATGTGAGGTTAAACATGCCAGAATCAATACATAACAATGAGTCACACACACTGCAGCAGCACTTACATTCCTAGGATGTCTACTGCAAAACGAAATGTGAAAAAAAGGAAGGTTCGGCCAAACGTTACTTGGCAAGCCATATAAATGCTGATGTGGTAGACGCTCTTCACATGATGTCTCAGACAGCAATATTCTGGAAGAAAATGTGCAGCACCTCAACAAGGCACATTTGTAGCAGTTAACGATACCCTTAGGTTTAGTTAACTTGTTTCCTATACACAGCTGAGTGACATTTCTATGAGCCCATTCACCAATGGCCATTCCAAGTGAGATCATGTGTGTGGCAAATAACACGTACCGTCCGCTCATGTTAAAATACTTATTTAGCTCGTGCACATAGTTTTTCTCGATTCTACTGTTCTAATATACGCTGCTGCGTCTTGAATTGTGCAATACCTGTAGGCACAAGCCAAGCATGCAAAGCCTGCTTGAAAGCAACCATTTGCATAGGCTACATGATCATCCTCAGTATATTTCTTTGTACCTGACACAACAAAACTATAGACAAATAAATGTAGACCGTGCTACCTTCAAAAAATGCTTTAAATTTAGTAAACTAGGGTGCATTTGTTCACTCGGTTGACGAGCTACAGCCACGAGATATGTGAACGAAGCAATATATCTTAAGGCATGCACAGATATTCTGATTCTTTGTTTGACAGTGTCACAGATAGCTTGCCAATACATATATATATGAGAGCAACAAGATGTGAAGCTTTTATTAGTTAACGTATTGCTGGTGCACAGCCAAACAGGTTATTGCTTTGTTAGACAAATTGGAATAAGCGCACCGTGGTTTCCAAAAAAAGCATTATTAGAAGTTAGCTCCCCGTGTGAATGTCTGCCTATTTATTTTGTACTGCCTTCTACATGTGCCACAAAGACATTTGTTGAGGATGTGCTACCAGTCAAGCCAAGATCGCATACTTGGTCAATGTGATGGAAATACAAACATTAGAAGCACTGCCACCTGTAGTAAGAGCATAACACTTCAGGATCTTGGAACAGCAAGGAGGTGCACAAGAAAGTTAAGCCCACTCTTACAGAACTTTGAACGCGAATTTTTCAGAGTGGGGGAGGTCAACATGCTGTGGCACTTTTAAACCCACGAAACATCTGCAGAAAACAGGGTAAAGGCAAGTCAAGAAACGCTGTTATGAGAGCCTGCGCATGGACAGCTTTGTGAATCTAGGCCCAAGTGTTATGCTTTGTGCAAGCCAAAATCCATGTAAATAGGGAAAGCGTACTTTTAGGAGCACCAGCGTAAACAAATCTTGGCAGTTGGCTTTCTAGTACAAACAGCAATCCCTGCAATGAAAACATAAACATTTTATCTTAACGGTAACAGTGCGAGCACACACACGAGCCAGCGGAGCCATGTCAAATTGCCAGTGCCAGTGTAACCATGTGGCATGATGAACTATTCTCTGGCCAACACATGCACAGTTTGCCCCTAAAAAGCGATGCTTTCATATACGTAGTACAACAAGTCTGCACTTACCAAAATTCACTTGCTTTCTGTACTTTAGCATCGTTGGGAGCATCTTTATCTGCAGTATAAGCAAATGTGTGTCATATCCCTGAAAAAAGTAGTAAAAGACACGCATCAAATATCGTTTCATTTGGTAGCAGTAAAGTCAGGTTAATAACAGCCAAGTGGGAATCAGCCTAATTATGTGCATGCGGCAAATCCCAAACGACGTTATTGAGGTTGTCGAAATTTTCGTCGATTGGTATTAACGTCGATATGCGACTTCAACGGCATGCCAAGTTTTCACAGCGCATAAAGATTTCATGATGCAGAATAATGACAACGCTAACAAGAACATACAGCATTTATGATTGTCTTTTACAATATTCAGTTTTGCGAAGGTTTTGCATCACTAAAGAAATCTGAAAGATTTGGGTCATTCCTCCTCCAATTGTTCTGTCCATATGTGAACTGCTCGCTTGATGGTGCGCTTATAAAATAGTACGTTCAGCGCAGAGTTGAAGCAAGTGACGCAGTGATGTAGGCAGATTTTTTTTTTAGGCATGCGGGGAGGGGGGGGGGGTCCGCTTATCTGAATTGGAGGCCGGGCAAGCGAATATGGTCGTTATTATGGGCTCCCTACGCCCAGCCTAAAAAATTCTGTGCGCAACCGCCTGGCTATGCCAGTGAAGTGATGCGACAATGATTTGTTCACTTACTGATTTACATACACTTTACAGCTCTAAAAAATGCGGCCCAAGGCCCCAACACTCAGCCGTTAACGTTAAATAAAGCCAATGGTAGAAAAGTGCCAGTATGAAGGCAGCTACAACCCCACCCCAATGTTTTTTCAAGCGAGGTAGTGTTGCGGAAATGAACTTTTAACTGCAAAAGTGCACTGGCACTGCAGTGCTGACAGGGGAAGCAAGAGGGTATGCAGGCGGTAATAATAGAGGTAATTTAGTCCGATACGCTAGCAATGGATACGGTAAATGAGAAAGAGCAAATCATTTCTCTTTTAATAGCGCAACCACTCAACAATGTTGTGTAGGAGCATTAAATGTTGCTGCAAATGCCACTCACCTGCACGCTGATGCATGCACAGTCCTTTGTCCGACGAGCGAACAGGCTTGCAGATAGCTGAAGACGTGTTTACGATGTGTTTGTTCCACCCAGCAGCAAAATCCACACAACTTCGCGCTCCATAAAGATAAATATACACTAACCTTCATCACGAATAAGTAGAAACGCAAATCTGCGACACACACACACGATCAAAACATAGTTCACAGGCTCGCATGTCCATGTGCTCGCTGACCACACACCATATGAATATGAGTAGTGCGAACGCGAACCTAGTTGCGCCGAAAAAAAAAAACGCCGAGCAGTGGCAGCACAGGCGTCAGCGCAATGCTTTCAGTGTGTTCTCCTAATACACTTATAAAAAAAAGTGAGGTACACTAAAACTCATAATTGAATATAAAAAATTGAGTGCAATTTTTATTTAGTGCTAGTAAACATAAACACTGAATAAAAATTACTTTGTAAATAACATCGCTTGCTACACTAGCGCCACAGTTGTCGTGCGGGCGCAGATGGCGCAGATTTGTCATTCTGCCCTCAAACTACACGGTGAAGCGTGGTACTAAGTGTACAGCTGATGAAAAGCGCGTCTGGGTCCGCTTTTTTTTTTCTTCTCTGATAAATTGGGGGGGGGGGGGGGCTCCTTATGCACGTGTTTCGGCGCTTGATCGGCTTTGACGCCCTTTCTTCGCGGACGAACGGCGTGTCTAGGCTTTTTTTTTTATCGTTGTTTTGCACGTGTTTCGGCGTTCGGTCCGCTTTGACGTGCCAACTCTCCATTCTGCTGCTGCGTGCGTTAGGTACTTGCCGTAGCTGTATTCTCAGGCCTTCTGTGTTCAGCCAGCGCTGCTATCTTATTATCAGCGGATGCTAAAATAAATCACTGTTTTGGTTTGGTGGAGTTTAGCACACAGAACAAACAATAATCTGGCCCATTATTATCAATGTGGGCGGCATGCATATTTGTGTGCGGTGTCCTGCCGGGGAGTAACCCTTGTGTGACGAGAGCATTTACAGCGGTTCCTCCTTCCGTTGCTCCCTTACAAACTTAAGATGAATACAGTTGCTCCCCATTCTCGAACAAGTCGGCCATCTTGTTCCGCTTGGTCTTTTCGAAGAGTAACAGTCGGTCTGAAGGAGTAAAAACAGCCGTTACTCCAATTTCGGCTTTTTTGGCTTAGACTGTACTCGTTGTTCCTACCGACATGCGTGATGAAATCCTCCTTGCGTGCCACGACGAGCCCACGTCAGGACATTTGGGCTATTCGCGAACTCTCGCCCGAGTACGCCAACGGTATTACTGGCCGCGACTATCAACTAGTGTACATCGATATGTGAAAGGCTGCCGTGAGTGCCAGCGCCGCAAGACTCCGCCTGTGAGACCCGCGGGTCTGCTCCAGCCGATCGCACCACCACGGACACCATTTGACCTCGTGGGAATGGACCTTCTCGGGCCCTTCCCTTTGTCGTCCTCTGGGAACAAATGGATTATAGTTGCAACAGATTATCTTACGCGTTATGCTGAAACAAAAGCGTTACCCCGTGGCACGGCCTCTGTAGTCGCGCAGTTCTTTGTGCACCAAATCGTCCTACGGCATGGTGCCCCGTCATGCGTGATTACGGACAGAGGGACGTCGTTTACAGCACGAATGACGGAGGACATTTTTAAACTGAGCTGCACAAGTCATCGAAAAACAACGGCTTATCATCCGCAATCCAATGGACTGACAGAGAGGCTTAACAAGACCATAGTGGACATGCTGTCAATGTACGTGGACGTACAACATAAAACCTGGGACGAGATTCTTCCATACATCACGTTTGCTTATAATACGGCAACGCAAGAAACAACGCGATTTCCGCCTTTCCGACTTGTTTACGGACGCAACGTGCGAACCATGCTCGATGCTATGCTTCCGTGCGACCAAAGCAATGAACTTGCTGAAGATGCTGAGCAATACACTCAATACGCCGAAGAAGCTCGTCAGCTAGCTCGCATAAACACCAGTCACCAACAAGATGCAGACGCACGACGTTACAACCTCCGCCATCGAAATGTCACCTACCACCCTGGGGACCGAGTGTGGGTGTGGATCCCTGTCCAGCGACCAGGCTTATCCGAAAAGCTCCTAAGTCGTTATTTTGAACCGTACAAGGTTCTTAGACGGATCACAGATCTTACCTACGAGGTATTTCCTGATGGCGCAGCGTCTTCTCGTCGACAGCTTCGGCCCGAAACCGTGCATGTCGTTCGGCTGAAGCCCTACTTCACACAGTAGCCCTTGTGGTTTCACGTGCTACGACATGCCGTGACATTGCGTTGCTGCTGCTGTTTGTGTTCTCCTGTGTTTTTATGCCTTTTCTTTTTGCGCTTGGAGCAAGCGTTGGCGAAACTTGCTCATTTGCGCTGCGAGTAGTGGCACTCTCCCTCTTTTGGTTCTCTATATCTGCGTGTGTATACCTTCATTTTTTTTATTTACGAGCATCGAGTCGATGCTTTCAAAGGAAGGGACTATTGCCACATGGTTTGCTTGGGTGAGATCGAAGAGTGAAAAAAGACAAAGACGATCTCTCTGAGCCGCTGCTTGAGTAGTCGACTAAACGAGCCCATTTTTTAGCAAGTTTGTCGAGAGTAACGTGACAATATGACCGTGTGGCCGCCCTCAACCACTGGGACCATGACGAAAAGCTGCGTCGTGTGTTCTTCTATTTGAAAGACACCGCAAGGACCGGGCTCGAAAATCGGGAGTCCACGCTCCGTACGTGGGATGTTTTCTGCGGCGCATTCCTGCAAACGTTCGCGAGCGTCGCTCGCAAAGAGAGGGCCGCTGCTTCATTAGAGACCCGGGTTCAGCTACCAAATGAAAATGTCACCATTTTCACAGAAGAAATTACCCGACTATTCCGTCACGCTGACACAGACATGCCTGAGGAGAAAGAAGTTCGTTTCCTCATGAGCTCTTCGTGGGACTGATGTGAAACCCACCAAACACCGTCCAAGAAGTTGTAGCCGAAGCGACCACTATCGAAAAAAACCCTGGACATGCGCACCAGACAGTATAATCGTCGCCTGACTGCAGACTGCGCTGCTGCTCAAGCCAGTAACTCCGGAGACCTAATAATAACAATGACTTTGTTTCGCATCAAGGATACATGATGCAGGAGACCTGCAGAAAAAGCTGGCGTGATGCCAGCTTGACTAGGCCGCAGGCCCCCCTTCCCCCTTCCCGAACACATCGCAGCACCGGTAACACTTTCATAAAAACATTCGGGATCATACGCGTAAAATAAACAGGTCTATGACAAAAAAGAAATCATCACTGTGCATGTGTGATAAAACGAAACGTCTAATGCTTAAACAACAACGACAAAAAATTTATTTCAAAAGATGCAAAAAATGTTGGCGTATTTGCCTTAAAAAAGGAAGCATTTGCGTAATACATCCGAGCGAAGCATACAAACGTGTATACGACAAAAATGAGCAATCAACACTGTACAGGTGTAACATATTGGTACATAAAATGCTATAAACAAATAATTTCGCAATGTGAAATACAGGCGCACTTGCCTTGCAAAACACAGAAAAAGCATCATAAAAGAAATATGCCTAATTTATTGCTATGGCAACACCACAAATGCATACTCATTTCCTAAAACAGAAAAAAAAACAAGGCACCAAAAAACATATCGTGAAAAAAACACAAAGCAGTATACAAAATACACGTCAACAAAAACAAAATACAAAAATACATTCTTTAGAAAATTACAAGTAACAGAAATGAGTGATCATGACATCTGGAGGAAATGATTCCGCAGTTGTTTAAAGGTGATTTTTTCTACGTCAATTTCGTCATCCCTAAGTTCATTTAGTAACCTCGGAAGTTTATTTCCCAACGATTGAAGACCGTATGTGGTTCTAAAGGTTCGAACAGTCCACACTTCATTTTTCCGGCTATTATACTTAGGCTGGTTAAGTATTAAATCTGCCAACTGCTTTAGAAACGGATTAGAGTTTTTTATGTCTTGCTTATATTTCTTGGACAGAAGAAAATCATACAATTTTATTACTGGCATTAAGTTGTATTTTTCAAATAAGGAACGAGTATGATAAATACGTTGGCACGTTCTCTACCGCCCGTACAAACCTTCTTTGCAACATATGAAGTTTGTTTATGTTTTCTTTAGAAGTTAGAGCCCGAACTAGATGGCAGTAATTGATTCTTGATAAAAATAAGGTATTGTAAATTAACAACAAAATATTCCGAGGAAGCAAGTGCTTGTTTCGGTACACAAGGCCGACTACCTGAGAGACCTTCGTAGCTAAGAAGTGTATGTGGTGATCCCATGATGATGTTTCTTGAAATATTACTCCTAATATTTTAAGAGAAGGACTATCTCGACAGGGGTGGAATTTAAAAAGAACGTTTGTTTTACAATTACCGCTTTATTTTTAGCATGAAATATCATAGCCTTAGTCTTTGCAACATTTGTTTTTAGACCGTTTTCTCTTGTCCATTTTTCTAATCTAATCAGCAATAGATTTGCATGTGTTATTAATTCGTTCACTGATTTTCCTGTTAAAAATATATTCGTATCATCTGCATATATTATAAATTTTACGTTAGAGGAGATGTTCACGATATCATTATTGTAAATATTGAAGAGGAAAGGTCCCAAAATGCTTCCCTGTGGAACTCCTGCAACGATTGACAAAGAATCGGAATTGCAACCACCCAGGCTAACAATCTGATTACGGTGTTGCAAATAAGACTGTATTAATGATCCCGCCGTTCCCCGAATACCGTACCGTTCCAGTTTTTCTATAAGTAATTTGTGGTTAATGTGGTCAAAAGCTTTCGTAAAATCTACGAACAACCCCAACACAACGTTTCCCTGTTCAAATTGCTGATAAATGTACTCTTTCTGTGCCATGAGAGCATATTCTGTACTGAAGCCTTTGCGGAAATCATACTGCGAGTCATGAAGCAACTGAAACTTCCTTTCAAAATTAGTCAGCCTTTTTAATATTAGTTTTTCTAATGCCTTCGTTAGGACTGGCAGAATGGACACAGGCCGGTAATTCGACATGTTATTTCTATCGCCTTTCTTGAAAAGGACGGTAACGCGTGCAACTTGCATTTTTGGTGGGAAAAACAGCCCGGCCAAGGCACAAATTGAATATATGCGTTATATAAGGAGGAAGGAATATAATGACATGCTTTATAGGTTGAACTTGTATCCCGTCAATATCAAGTGCTGTACTGTTTTTCAAATTCTTTCACTTCATTCTCACTTGTCGGATCAAGAAAAATGGTACTGTCGATAAATGGGACACTTCCAAGGTTACTACTTACATCACATTTTTCTGCGACATATACAAAATATTTATTGAAAGTGTCGGCCAAGGGTTTTTTCTGGTATGACCTCGCCGTTAAGATTCATGCTAAGTACTGAACCCGTGGACACATTCCGATTTAAGAAAGAATTAGCCTTTCCACATTATATCTGAACACCCAGAAACTGAACTAAACATATTGTTATAATATTCTTGTTTTGCCTTTTTGAGATCTTTATTTAAGCGATTTCGTTTACCCGTGAATTCTTTAAAAAATTTAGGGTCTTTCGTTTTAAGATAGTGGCTAAATAACATATTTTTTCTTGTATTCTTTTCCGAAGTTCCGCGTTGATCCAGAGTTTACGAACTTTTCTGTTCTGCTTTGTTTTAAGCAAGGAAACGAAGCAGTATAAATTGGCTTTAGTATGTTCAAAAATTCTTCGTACGCCTTGTTTGGCTCATTCATTTTAAGTATATTCGTCCAAGGAGCCCTCAAAATCTTCTCCGAAAATATTTTCAGAGTTTGTTCGTTTATACGCTGGGTGAAAAATGTGTTCGGTTTGTTTTTGTCACATAAGTGTTTCCTACAACAAATGTATATTGGCAAATGATCACTCAAATCTACAGTAATAACACCAGCCTTGAGGTTTTCTGTCGGTATATTTGTTAAGAACAAATCAATCAAGGACGAAGACATTTGTGCGATTTTCGTAGGGACAGTGATCATATTTGAAAAGCAATGAGACTTCAGCAAAATATCAAGTTTTTGTACTATAGCTTCCTGTTTGAGCATATTTATGTTCATGTCACCGCCACACACAACGTCTAAGCGATTTGTGTTAGTGAACGCAAAAAACGTGTCCAGGTAATCCAGAAAGGATGCCGTTTCGCCATTTGGTGGTCTATAACAAACGGCAAGAACCACATTTTGTAGTTAAACTGATAGAAATTCGAAGTCATTGCAAGAGTGGGTGAAATTTTGAATTAGGTCACAGTCAAGGACCTTTTTCTCTAGAATACATACGCCACCGCCACGACCAGAAATTCGATTAAGGTAGAACGTATTGTACGAAGGCAAGCGAAACACGCTGGCTTCATCTGTTGACCATGTTTCAGTTAACATTATGACGTCGAATACACGATTTAATTGTTCGAAAAAAAGGCTAAGGTCGGACTGTTTATTATTTACCGATTGCACATTCAAGTGAAAACATTTGAACAAGTTTAAATAGAAATTTCCTAAACTCTGCGAAAACGCTTCCGGAAGCGCATAAGAATCGTTTCCTACGCAAGCCATGGTGAGCCGATCATTTCTTCTTTCTTTAGCTTACCTGCGTGAAACGATCCGAGCGATCGTGAGGAAAGAGCTGCGCAAGCTGTTGCCTTCGGCGCAGCCTCAAGTGGATTCGATCACCGACATTGTGCGAAAAGAAGTTCGGCAATCGCTTCAAATTCCCCAAGCACCACTGCCCAAGCCGGAAGCTATGAGCTACGCCGCTGCACTGCGCCACAACGCTCATCCCCGTGCACACCAAAACGCCGCCCCATCGCACTTCTGTCGACAGACGCCACCGCCGCCACCACCCGCACCAACGTCATACCGTTCGCCAGCGGCCCAGCGCAGTGCACCGAGGAAGACTGACGTCTGGCGCACCCCTGACCATCGCCCGCTCTGCTACCTCTGCGGCGAGGCCGGACACACATACCGCCGTTGCCAGTACCGACAGATGGCACTGCGTGGCTTCGCCGTCAATGCACCGCGTCCACAGCCAGGAGAACGACCACGTGACATCGCCGACTACCTGACAGTAACTCGGTGGACACCACGAAGCCCTTCGTGTTCACCGTCGCCCAGCCGCCGCACGTCACCGCACCACCGGCAGTACTATGGCCCAACGCGGGGCCGGTCTCCTAGCCCGTATCCGGGAAACTAAGGGCAGCAACCGATGGAGGTGTGGCTGCTGTGCGACGAACTACCGAAGATCCTCCGACGACGACGACGCCGCGACGGAGCTTTCCGAACACAACACCAACCAGGCAAAGCCCTGACGGCAAAAGCTCACTTACCGAAGGTGGCCTGACGACGCAACATGGAAGCAGCGGAACAAGCCGACGCAGCCGTGACCCGACGCCACGCCCTAACTGTAATGCGAGACGGCGAACTAGCGACCTCGGCGTTCTTATTGACGGCCACTGTGTCACCGCTCTCGTCGATACTGGAGCAGACTACTCCGTTATCAGTTTGTTGTTCGCCGCGAAGTTAAAGAAAGTTGGGTCAACTTGGGAAGGCCCTGAAATCCGCACAGCCGGAGGTCATCTCGTAACGCCTGAAGGAATCTGCACAGCGAGAGTCACCATTAACGGCCGTATTTATCCTACAGACTTCGTAGTCCTACAGCGTTGCTCGAGAGATGTCATCCTTGGCATGGACTTCTTATGCCTCCATGGTGCTGTCATCTACCCAAAAACAAAGTCGATAACGTTATCCACAGAAGAAGCACTACCGCCGTGCACGCCGTCAGGACACCATGCCTTGAATGTGCTCGAAGAACAAGTCACCATTCCACCTCGCTCGCTCAAGCGTCATTATTTCAGTCGGCGCTCCTAAATCACCTGACTTGAAAGGCGTCGTTGAAGGCAGTCAGCATCCGTTGGTCACCCGAAATATTTGCGTCGCAAGAGGAATAGCAGATCTGCGGGGAGGCAAAGCAACGGCTATGCTCATGAATTTCAGCAATGAGTACAAACATGTGAACAAAGGAACAACGGTCGCATACATCGAAGAAATCGTCGAAGCCACCAGTGCTTTCGCCCTCGCCGATTCTACGGAGCCTGCTCAGAGGAACCAAGCCCTTCCCATAGCTTTCGACGTCAATCCCAGACTTCTGAACGATAAGCAAGAACAGCACAAGACCCTGCTCCTGCAATACAAAGATCGCTTTTCGTCGTCATCAAAAATTCGGCAGACCCCAATCACGAAACATCGCATCATAACCGAAGAAAATGCCTGACAACTCCGTCAGAGTCCGTACAAGGTTTCGACGCGAGAACGTGAGGCCATGAAGAGACACGTTGATGAAATGCTGCGGGATGACATTATCCAGCCGTCCAAGAGTCCATGGGCATCTTCCGTGGTGTTAGTGAAGAAAAAGGATGGGACCCTACATTTCTGCGTCGATTATCGCCGCCTGAACAAAATTACTAGAAAGGACGGGTATCATCTCCCACGAACAGACGACGCACTTGATCGGCTCCATAACGCCAAGTACTTTTTGTCAATGGACCTCAAGACTGGCTATTGGCAAATCGAAGTCGACGAAAAGGACCGAGAGAAGACGGCGTTTATAACACCGGGCGGCCTCTTCGAGTTTAAGGTGATGCACTTCGGCCTTTGCTCAGCGCCTGCAACTTTTCAACGCGTTATGGATACAGTACTGGCAGGATTGAAGTGGCAGACTTGCCTTGTGTACTTGGACGACGTTATCGTGTTTTCCTCGAGTTTCGACGAGCATCTTCGGCGCCTTGAAGCTGTACTTCAAGCCATCAAGACGTCCGGACTCACACTGAAGCCAGAAAAGTGCAGATTTGCGTATGAGGAGCTCTTGTTTCTGGGGCACGTTATCAGCAAGTCTGGAGTTCGTCCCGATCCACGGAAAACAGCCACCATCGCCGGCTTCCCGCTGCCGACTGACAAGAAGGCCTTGCGCCGATTTCTGGGCATGTGCGCCTATTATAGGTGGTTCGTGAAAAACTTCGCCCGCATCGCCTATCCTCTCACTAACCTTACCAAAGCCGACGTGGCGTTCAAGTGGGAAACTCCACAGGAACACGCTTTCTGCAGGAGCTTAAACATCGTCTCCAGACGCCTCCGTTACTTGCCCATTTCGACGAATTCGCCGAGACAGAAATACATACTGACGCAAGCAGCGTAGGTCTTGGCGCCGTTCTTGTGCAGAAGGCTGACGGACTTGAAAGGGTTATTAGTTACGCCAGCCGATCGCTATCCAAAGCAGAAGCAAATTATTCCACAACAGAAAGAGAGTGCCTCGCCATCATCTGGGCTACGTCGAAATTTCGCCCCTACCTCTACGGCAGGCCCTTAAAGTTGTGAGCGACCACCACGCCTTTGTGTTGGCTAGCCACCTTGAAGGACCCTTCAGATCGCCTCACACGATGGAGCCTGAGACTTCAAGAATATGACATTACTGTCATTTACAAGTCCGGCAAGAAACACTCCGACGCCGACTGTCTCTCTCGTGCGCCTGTCGACTAACCGCTACCCGACGACCTGGATGACGACTACTTCTTGGGAACTATAACTACCGACGACTTCGCTGAACGACAGCGGGCCGACCCGGAACTTAAGGCCCTAGGGGATTTTAATCTGCCCAACTTTGATTGGGACCGCTTGAAAACAAGACCCGATTCTTGTCACAGTGACGACATTCTCGACATTATGTTTTCACACAACCTTGTCCAAATAGTTCAGCAACCGACCTGAGTTTGTGGCAATTCATCCTCTCTACTTGACCTTGTTTTCCTGCCCAGATCTTTCGAAAAATACCACGTGTCTGTGGAACACGGTTTCTCAGATCGCAAAATTGTTTTTCATCTATTTCTCTTTATTACAAAAATGCGAAAAGTTGCCCAGCTCTCAAAAATGTGAAAGACTTTGCGAAAGCTAATGACACTTCAATTACTGAGTATTTGAAAAATATCTGGCCAAATTTCACTGATCACGATGTTGAAGTCCTTTGGAATAAATTTAAAAATATGTGTTTATTCTGTCTGCGAAATTTGTACCCGATAAAGTTAAGAAGACCGCTAAATATATGCCCTGGATATCTAGATCTATATTTCACCCTAAACGCAAAGCCAAGCCCTTGCGAAAAAAACTTACAGCGCCTCAACAACTCGCCGAAATTCGTACTACCCTTTACAATGCTATTACTCTTGCCAAAAATTTCTGCTTTAACACTACTTTACCGAACTTCCTGAGAGAGGAACCCCATAAATTCTGGAGCTTTATTAGACAGTGCAATGAAAACATAACTGAAACTTCAGTCGACGGCTCTAAATTGACTAATCCTCGAGCAATCGCGAATCACTTCAATTTGTTTTTCCATAGCGTATTTTCGCAGTCTCAGTTGAAAGAGAGTAATTCAGTAGCTTCATACCCTGATGTCAACATTGTTTCGCACAATGGTGTCTTAAATATGTTACTTCGATTAAAAAACAAATCGACGCCAGGGCCCAATCGCATTCCGAACGCATTTCTCCGTCGTTATGCTGAAACTTTGACGAAATTTCTTGTATTTATTTTTGAATCTTCTTTTCATGCGGCCACGCTACCTTCTGATTTTAAAATAGCCCGTATCGTACCTATTCCCAAAAAAGGCGACCCACTCTTAATTCCCAGCTACAGACCCATATCTATGTTATCACCCGCCTGTAAGTTACTTGAACATATTGTTGCTACGTTCATTACACAATTTTTAGATACCCAGCAAATCCTTTCTCCATTTCAACACAGGTTTCGCAAAGGATTCTCGACCGTCACTCAACTACTTACAGTTGTTCACCACGCTTCTTCAGTTCTTGATAAGGGGGGACAGGTTGACCTCATACTCTTAGATTTTAGTAAGGCCTTCGATCGCGTATCGCACGACAAATTAATCAATAAATTAGTTCAAATAGGGCTTCCAGCGTTCATCGTCTCTTGGCTAACTGCCTATTTAAGTAACCGTAGACAGTACGTCTGCTGCAGGGGCGCCTGCGCAAGTAGGCGTTTGGTGTGTTGCGACACCACGAACCCGAGCTAACGGGGGAGTTTCGACTCCCTCCCACGCCTAGCCGTGCGTGGCTTTGCCGTGTCCGAGGAAAAGGGGATCCTGGGGGTTGAGCCGACGCTGGGTGATTGGACCGTTAAGGCCCCCCGGCAGAGGCAACACACCCCTTTGGCCCCGGCTTCACGTAGACGGCACCCCTGAGCTGACCCACCCAGGGGAATCGGCAGTCGCCTTTTCCTATCTCTCTCTCCCTACATCTTCGTCTTTATCTCTTACTTTTTATCTGTCCTGTCTTCTACTCTCTTCCGTTTACTTCCAAACTTCCTGGCCGCTAGGGTTGACCCTGCGCAAATAGCCTACCTTGGTCTAGGCGCATTGGGTTATAGTGGCGTTGTACGGCTGGCGTCTGCAGGTTTCAGCATTTGTAACCTTGTAGCGTCCCCTCGTTGGGCTCCGTGGTGGGTGGCCGCCAACGCTACTGAACAACAATAAGGAAGACATGCATGGAGCATTCCCACTACTGTCTGATCGAACCGGCTTAAAGCCGGTACGCACCGATGATCTCACCAGAGAAGGATTGGCCACCCTGGTGCAGTATCTGGCCACCCCCTCCCGTAGGCATTCGTCAATTACCTCACGGCCCTCAGTCCCCACCAGCTGCGGAGCAACTGACCACGGCGGCGGTCAGATCTGCAAAGCAGCAGAGGGTGCTAGGAATCTCTGGATACGAACAGGCCACCATTGGAACTTGAACTTAGCAACGTTTAACGTTAGAACGTTATCTAGTGAGGGAAGTCTAGCTGTATTATTCGAGGAGCTAGAAGGCATTAAATGGGATATAATAGGGCTGAGTGAGGTTAGGAGGCCAGATGAGGCCTATACTATGCTACAGAATGGGCACGTCATTTGCTATCGGGGCTTGGCAGACAGAAGAGAACTGGGAGTAGGGTTCCTAATTCACAGAAACATAGCTGGCAACATAGAGGACTACTATAGCTTTAATGAAAGGGTAGTAGGCATTGTAATTAAACTGAATAAAAGATACAAAATGAAGGTAGTACAGGCTTACGCGCCTACATCCAGCCATGATGACGCTTCAGTTGAAAGCTTCTATGAAGACGTGGAATCGGCAATGAGTAAGGTGAAAACACAGTATACTATAGTAATGGGCGACTTTAATGCAAAGGTAGGGAAGAAGCAGGCTGGAGACCAGGCAATAGGAGATTATGGCATCGGCACTAGAAACGCCAGAGGAGAGCTACTAGTAGAATTGCAGAACGCAATAATCTGCGTATTTTGAATACCTTCTACCGAAAACGAGAAAACCGCAAGTGGACATGGAGGAGCCCTAATGGCGTAATTAAGAACGAAATAGACTTTATAATGACTGCACACCCAGGAGTCGTGCAGGATGTGGAAGTGGTTGGCAAGGTAAGATGCAGTGACCATAGAATGGTACGGGCTCGAATCCGCCTAGACTTGAAGAAGGAACGACAGAAACTGATACGCAAGAAGCAAATCAATGAGCTAGCACTGAGAGGGAAAGTACAGGAATTCAGAGTGTCACTGCAGAACAGGTACTCTGCCCTTAGCGAGGAAACCAACCTTAGCGTAGATACAATGAATGATAATCTGACGAGTATCATCACGGAGTGTGCAGTGGAAGTTGGAGGCAGGGTAGCTAGACAGGACACCGGCAAGCTTTCCCAGGAAACGAAGAACCTAATTAAGAAGCGTCAAATCATGAAAGTGTCAAGTACAACAGACTAAATAGAACTGGCAGAGCTTTCGAAGCTGATTAATAGACGTAAAGTATGCGATGTAAGAAGGTATAACATGGAGAGAGTTGAGCACGCTCTGAAAAACGGAGGAAGTGTCAAAGCAGTGAAGAGGAAGCTTGGGATAGGCAAAAGGCGGATGTATGCACTAAGGGACAAAGAAGGCAAATTAACTACCAATATGGATAGGATAGTTAAAATAGCGGAGGAGTTTTACAGAGATCTGTACAGTAGCCGAGACAACCACGACCTTAATACTATAAGAACTAGCAGTAACCCAGACGACACCCCACCGGTAATGATATAAGAAGTCAGAAAAGCTTTGGAGAGCATGCACAGAGGCAAAGCTGCTGGTGAGGATCAAGTAACATTAGATCTGCTGAAAGATGGAGGACAGATTGTGTTAGAAAAACTAGCCACTCTATTTACGAGGTGTCTCCTGACGGGAAAGGTACCAGAGTCTTGGAAGAACGCTAACATCATCTTAATACATAAGAAAGGAGATGACAAGGACTTGAAGAATTACAGGCCGATCAGCTTGCTCTCTGTAGTATACAAGCTATTTACAAAGGTAATTGCTAGCAGAGTAAAGAAAGCATTAGAATTCAGTCAACCAAAGGAACAAGCAGGATTTAGAACAGGCTACTCAACAATTGACCACATTCATACTATCAATCAGGTAATAGAGAAATGCTCAGAGTATAACCAACCACTATACATAGCCTTCATAGATTACGAGAAGGCGTTTGATTCAGTAGAAATATCAGCCGTCATGCAGACATTGCGGAATCAGGGCGTAGATGAAATATATATAAACATTCTGGAAGAAATCTACAGGGGATCAACTGCTACCATAGTGCTTCATAAAAAAGCAACAGAATACCAATAAAGAAGGGTGTAAGGCAGGGGGACACAATCTTCCCAATGCTATTCACTGCGTGCTTACAGGACGTTTTCAGAAGCCTAGAATGGGAACAGTTAGGGATAAGAGTTAATGGAGAGTACCTCAGTAACCTGCGCTTCGCCGATTACATTGCATTGCTGAGTAACTCAGGGGACGAATTGCCACTCATGATTACGGAGTTAGACAAAGAGAGCAGAAAGGTGGGTCTTAAAATTAATCTGCAGAAAACAAAAGTAATGTACAACAACCTCGGAAAAGAGCAGCGCTTTGCGATAGGTAATAGTGCACTTGAAGTTGTAAAAGACTATGTCTACTTAGGGCAGGTAATGACCGCAGAGCCTAACCACGAGATTGAAGTAACTAGAAGAATAAGAATGGGGTGGAGCACATTCGGCAGGAACTCTCAAATTATGACAAGTAGATTGCCACTGTCCCTCAAGAGGAAGGTATATAACAGCTGTATCTTGCCGGTACTTAGCTACGGAGCAGAAACCTGGAGACTCACAAAGAGGGTTCAACTTAAATTGAGAACGACGCAGCGAGCAATGGGAAGAAAAATGGTAGGTGTAACCTTAAGAGACAAGAAGAGAGCAGAGTGGATTAGGGGACAAACGGGAGTTAAGGATATCATAGCTGCAATAAAGAAGAGGAAATGAACATGGGCCAGGCATGTAGCACGTAGACAGGATAACCGCTGGTCATTAAGGGTCATCAACTGGATTCCCAGAGAAGGGAAGCGGGGTAGGGGGAGACAGAATGTTAGGTGGGCAGATGAGATTAAGAAGTTTGCGGGTATAAATTGGCAACAGCAAGCACAGGACCGGGTTAACTGGCGGAACATGGGAGAGGCCTTTGTCCTGCAGTGGACGTAGACAGGCTGATGATGATGATGATGATGATGATGATGATGACAGTACGTCGACATTAATGAAAGCACTTCTGACGCTCTCCCTGTTACGCCTGGTGGACCGCAGGGAAGCGTGCTAGGCCCTTTACTTTTCCTTATTTTTTGTAATGACATTGTTCATGTTATAAACAGTCTGGTCCAAATACGTCTTTTTGCAGATGACTGTATACTTTTTAATGAAATAATAGTATTGAGGACCAACTTGCATTATACTCGGCGTTAGAAAACGTTGCTTTTTGGAGTAAAACTACTAACATGCAATTAAACCATGACAAAACAGTTTACCTCCGAATGACTAGAAAGAAACACCCCCTTGAATTCTCTTATTGTACCTGTGACCAACCGCTTAAGCAAGTAGATGAACACAAATATTTTGGCGTAACATTAACCAGTACCTTAAGTTGGAACTCTCACATTACTAACATATGCGCTGCCGCTTTCCGTAAACTTTGTTTATTACGACACAAACTCAAAACCGCTTCCTCTGAGGTTAAATACTTAGCATATACTTCTATAGTTAGACCGAAACTTGAATATACCTGCGTTATTTGGTATCCTCACACTAAAACCAATATCGACTGCCTCGAAAAAGTTCAAAGAAGGGCCGTTCGCTTTATTTATAATATGTACGGTCCAACAGACTCTGTTTCTTCCCTGATGGAAAGACATGGTATCCCAACATTAGAATCACGACATAAATCATTTAGGCTAAAATTACTGTACCAATTAGTTAACTGGAAGCTCTTATTTGATCACAGCCCCTACATTAGTCGCCTGGAAACACGGCGCGGTCGCCATTCACACTCCCTTGCCTTAACTCCGTATTTTTCCAAAACTAGTCTCTTCAAATTTTCGTTTTTCCCGCGCGCAATCTGTGAGTGGAACAATTTAGCGTTTGCCGCCCTGCTGTCGACAGATTCTATTGACGCACATGTTTGTTTTGCAGTTTTTCTTTCACTGATCCTTTTTGTTGATTGCTTACTTTCAGTGCCATGTTGTTTCCCTTTGCGATTCACGCAAATGCGATTCTCGCAATCCCACTTAATTCATTGCTGTTATGATAAGCTTGTTGCATTATTGTTGTATGTGTGTGATGATTGGATTATTGTATGATGTGTGATGATTGGCTTGATTGCCTTACTGCCTGTACCATTCCTGCTTGGGCTCCATGCCTGCAGTATCTTGTAAATAATAGAATACCTCAAAGGCAGGACCGCCAAAGTCCCGAAGGTATTCAAGCGCGCACTTGCGTCGTTCTTTCTACGAAACGGTCTTCTACAAAAGAAAAACTTTTCACCGCTTCGAGCTAAGTGCCTCCTTGTGGTGCCTTCAGCTCAGCGACCAGAACTCCTGCAGGCCCTGCACGACGATCCGACGGCAGGGCACCTTGGTGTTACTCGCACGCTCGCGAGGATACAAGAAAGGTACTACTGGCCACGTCTTACCACCGACGTCACTCGTTATGTGAGGACATACCGGGACTGTCATCGACGCAAGACACCGCCGACAAGGCCAGCGGGACTTCTGCAGCCAATCGATCCACCTTGCCGACCTTTCCAGCAGATTGGTATGGACCTACTGGGGCCGTTCCCGACGTCGGCTTTCGGAAACAACTGGATCGTGGTTAGCTACCGACTACCTCACCCGCTACGCCGAGACAAAAGCCCTGCCAAAAGGCAGTGCATCCGAGGTAGCTAAGTTCTTCGTCGAAAATATCGTCCTACGTCACGGCGTCCCGGAAGGTCCTTATCACCGACAGAGGAACGGCATTCACTGCCGACTTAACTCAAGCGATCTTGGCATACAGCCAGACAAACCACCGCCGGACGACAGCGTACCAACCACAGACCAACGGCCTCACTGAGCGGCTTAATAAGACGATCGCCGACATGCTGGCAATGTACGTCGATGTCGAACACAAGACGTGGGACGCTATTCTTCTGTATGTGACCTTCGCATACAACACGGCGGTGCAGGAGACGACGCAGATATCTCCATACAAATTGGTCTATGGAAGGAGCCCGGCAACGACGCTCGATGCCATGTTACCCAACGTCACCGGCGAAGAAAACCTCGATGTGAGCGAGTACCTTCAACGCGCCGTAGAAGCCCGACAACTTGCGCGTCTCCGTATCAAGAATCAACAGACGACCGACAGCCACCGTTACAACCTTCGACGAAGCTTCGTGGAATACCAGCCCGGTGAACGTGTTTCGGTGTGGACGCCGATACGCCGACGTGGACTAAGTGAAAAGCTTCTGCGACGGTACTTCGGACCGTACCGGGTGGTTCGACGCCTCGGCCCACTTGATTACGAGGTTGTCCCTGATGGCATCACGAACTCTCAACGACGCCGATCGTGACCTGAAGTCGTCCATGTCGCGCGCCTCAAGCCGTTTCATGCGCGTTAACAAACTGAAACAGTGTTTTTTGTAATATTGTTGTATCGTAATTTATTCATTGTACTTTCTTGCATTATTGTGGTACCTTCATCTTTAGTTAAAGCATCGGGACGATGCCTTTTTTCAGAGGGGGGCAATGCCACGTTCCATCTCCCAAGTTTTTGTTATGGTCCCAAAACACCACACGATTCTCAGCGCAAACCGCAACTGCAGTTTTCGAGGAGGTTCCTGACTGTAGTAGATCATTTCGATAAAATCACGCCCACTGTGCGAACGGTACAGATTGTTCTGGAACCTACGCCACCGCCAGCGATAACGCTAGAACATTCGACAGCAAGAGTATAAATGCCGACGCGCTTCGCCGCTTGTGAGTGGTTGATCGAAGGCCAACGCTCCGTTCGCCGCTATCAGTCCGAGACTGCTATCTGTGCAAGACTGCTGCTGTAATTGGACTTTCCGTTTACCGGGCACAGGTTCGCCCAAATAAACAGTTAAATCCCAACACGAAGTCATCTGTCTTCGGCCACGTCACGACCCCGTGACAATATCCATGATCATTTTGCCTGCCGGGTCGGTATATCCATCTATATCTTCTATGTGCGCATTCATATCTCCTAGTATAATTATCTCGCACTCTCCTCCTAACTCGTGAATGCCCTTTATATACACTCTACCATTGCCTGGTTTTCCTCTCTGGCCTTTGCTCCCGTCCACAAGTACACAAAACCAAGGAGTGTCATTTGCCCTGCCACTTTCCCTTTTAGCCATAAATGTTCCTTGCACTCCTGCTTGACCCTTTGCCTGTCTGTACTTTTATGAATGAATGCCCCAATACCACCCCCTTTCTGCTGCCTTCTGTCCTATTACAATATTCCCACGCGTAGTCCGTATTGTTAGGAGGTCGTTCCATGTCCCTGAGATGTGCTTCTACAAAACCGTATACCATCGGCCTCTCCTTCCTTAGCTGCTCTTCTATCTCTTCCCACTTCAGCCTGTTCCTACCACCCTGCATGTTAATATATTCTATGTCTGATTTGGCTCGGCGCTCAAGGCTACGTCTATTTCTGCCCCGGACTCTACCTATCTTAGATACTGGTGCCACTTTGGAATCTTATCTGTCCATACCATCTGTCAAAAAGTCTCCCTGGTTCTTTTCCTCGTTACTAGCTATCCTGCACCCCGAAAGGCCCGCATGCCCCCCAAAAAAGCCACTGCGCGTCCTGCAAGTCGCCAACCCACCTCATGACCTAGCCGCCCATCGAAGTGAATTCTGTCTCGTTGAAAACCAACCCGCCTATGCACCTCTTTGTTTATTTCCACCACATCAAAGGCTTTGTCTCGATTGGTTTGCGTTGACAACCGCTCTTTGCAGGTTGCTATCACGCACCGGTACCTGTGGTATCGTGCATTTCACCAGCTGTACCTGAGGAGACGTGGCGCGCATGTCATCGATGCCTTTCGCCAGTGTGGTTGTTAGCCCTGCTGTATCTTCATTTAAGACATCGTTTAAACAGCCTGAAATTATCACGAGGTTTCGTCTATCAGCTGTAGTTTTGAGTTTTGCGCTCGCTTGCCTCATGACTGCTTGCAGCTTGCGTCCTGGGAACACCCCTACTGCAACCCTCTTGTCACCTCTTACCCTCTCTTTGGTGGCTTCTGTGCATCGATTTAAATTCGAGTCCCCGGCGATTATCACATGCTGTGACTTTTCAGCTGGAGCGTCCTGCACCTGGGGGTTACTTGCACCTGTGACGCCAGCTGCTTTGTCCCCTCCCAGCCCCACCACTACTTCGCTGAAGCTGGGCTTAACGACAGTTGAGCTGGCTGAACCTGTTTTTTCCAAACTTGCTTGCTTTTTCTTCTCTACCGTTCTGGTTGCCGGTTCCCTACTGTGCTCTCCGTAGGCCGCTCCTCTGTCAACCTTGGCTAGTGCTTCCTCGGCGGACTTCAGCCTTTCTCCCATAGCCCTCATTTCCTCTTGTTCTGTCGCCAACGCAGTCCGGGCTCAGTGATTCTCATCAGCAGTTCACTCTGGGAAACCATCATTTTCTCCATTTTTTTCTTCGATCTCACATTGCCTACACTTCAAGTCAGCCTCTTCTTCATCCGCTTCTACATTTGGGTCCACTTTCAAACCCACCCCGCATTCTGAACACTTTACAGTCTCTTTAACCATGTCTTTCTGACACCAATTGTCCCTATGACTTGCCTCACTCGATAATTACAAAACTCGAGCCCTGCCCTACAAAAAAGAGAAAGCCTAAGCTCTACTTCAAAAATCTGCGTGTTCAATGTACGTGCACCTCCTCCACAGGTGGCAGAAAAACAACAGAAAAATCGAAAAAAGTCAAACACACACACGCACAAACTAATAAATACCTGGTGACTGATGCCCGAAAAAGCCGTACAATAAAATAAGTGCAACAAAGATTTTAACTGCTACCTTATAATTATAAAGACAAGCTCAAAACATGCAAAACTACTTATCTGCGCAGTCGATTGGGAGCGCTCAAAAACATGTCGATCCACCATGACAGTCCGAACCGGAGCGAATAGGATGGATGGATATGGCTGTACCCTTTAGATCGGGCGGTGGCTAGCGCCACCAAGCCGTAATACTTAATGAGCCAAAAACTAGACTTATTTTTTTCTTTAAAAAGTGAGTTTGAGGATTCGTACTTTGCAGTGAAGAGCTCAATTTTCACTCGTGCCTTGACTTTAGCAACCAATCAGATAACCTCCTTCTAGTAAAGTCTACCCGCTTAAAGTCTATTTTGCCCTCCCGGTCCCTAAACCCCAGTGCTTTGAAAAACTCTGCGCCATCATCCTGAACTATAGGGTGAAGCCCTTTACAGAACATTATCAAGTGTTCGGTTGTTTCTTCTTTCTCTCCACACGCACTGCATACTGTGTCTATCCTTCGTATTTGGCCTGATATGTCTTGGTTCGCAGTACTCCCGTCCTGGCCTCAAACAGTAGAGAACTACACCGAGTATTATCATAGATCCTTTCCTTGGCAATTTCCTGCTTAAAAGTTCGATAGATCTCTAGTGCGGACTTCTTAATCATGCCCATTCTCGACATGTCAGTCTCCGTTCCCTTCACTTTCTTCTTAACCAATACTTCTTTTTGGTTTGGCCACCTGCTGTTTTCTAAGTATTTACCAGTAAATTTCCTGGTTCGCTTCCTCCATTTTGTATCGACATTCTTCGTGTACAAGTAGCTGAAAACCTTCCTAGCCCAGCGCTCTTCCCCCATTTCTCTCAATCGCTTCTCAAATTTTATCTTGCTGCTAGCTTCCCTGCCCTCGAATGATGTCCATCCCATATCACCTTGTACTCCCTGATTTGGTGTATTCCCGTGAGCTCCTAAAGCAAGCCTACCTATTCCACGTTGCTTAATTTTTAATCTTGCTTGAACTTCTGATCTCATGCACAAGACTGCATTGCCGAACGTCAGCCCAGGAACCATGACCCCTTTCCATATTCCTCTCACAACATCATACCTATTGTAATGCCACAGTGCCCTATTTTTCATCACTGCTGCATTCCTGTTACCTTTAGTCGTCACATTTATTTCGTGTTCCCTCAGGTACTCGGTCCCATTGCTTATCCATACGCCCAGATATTTGTATTTATCTGTTATCTCTAGCGTGACCTCCTGTATTCTAAGCTCACTACCTTCGTTGTCATTGAAAATCATGACTGCTGATTTTTCCTTACTGAATCTAAAATCTAAGCTATCTCCCTCATTACCGCAGGTGTCCATCAATCTCTGCAAATCTTCCTTGTTGTTGGCCATTAGCCGTATATCATCTGCGTACATTAATTCTGGTAGTGCCTGATCAATAAGTTTTCCTTGTTTGACTAAAGAGAGGTTGAAGCCCAGTCCACTTCCCTCTAATTTGGCCTCTAATCCTTGTAGGTACATCATGAATAATAAGGGTGACAGGGGACACCCCTGCCTGTGACTGGGTGGATGGATGGATGGATATGGCTGTACCCTTTAGATCGGGCGGTGGCTAGCGCCACCAAGCCGTTATACCTAATGAACCAAAAACTATATTTATTTTTTTCCTTAAAAATTGAGTTTGAGGATTCGTACTTTGCAGTGAAGAGTTTAATTTTCAGTCGTGCCTTGACTTTAGCCACCAATCAGGCAACCTCCTTCTAGTTAAGTCTACTCGCTTAAAGTTTATTTTGCCCTCCCGGTCCCTAAACCCCCGTGGCACTGCAGCCAGTGACTGCAGCGCCACGGCGGATAGTTTCGGTCGCGAGCGTCAACCTGCGTCAACGCGCGGCGCTTGTTTAAAACTGAAGGCAGGCCAACTCCGCTGGGAGCGCGAGCCATTCTTCAAGCATCTATCATGAGGAGGCGTTGGCCCGCATGTGGCCCGCAAGCGCTGGTTTCGAGGCTATGGTGTCGCTGCGATCGCGCGTTGCGGTTCGTAGCAGGGCAAACGCTATTCTAAAACTCATATGGCACCCGCAACGCCTGCAGTGCTTGCAAATGGTATTCTAAAACTCCCTATTATCGCGATTTTCGTCCGCAAGCGAACGTGCATAGGCCCTCCAGTTTCCTCGTTCTTGAGGTGTGGTTTCCTGAAAATCAAGGACCTGGCAAGCTTCTTCTGTCAATTCGGCCTCGCTTCTTAAACACTCACAGCTTTGCCACAAAGGCGAAACAATAAACGCGATAGCAACAATTTGAAAGGTCATGCGCAGAGTGGAAAGCAGATTGAAACGTGCCCCGCATTTTCGCGCACTAATTACGCACGAAACGTACTCACAGCTACGTACTCACAGGTAGCTTGCCATTTGAATGGTCACGGACATTCTCCAGGGTCGCTCAGTGGTTACCGTTCTGCTTTCACGACGCAGAAGTCCCACGTTCGATCGCGCGCGCCGGACTGCCTTTTTTTTGTGGATTTTTTTCTTGCGCTTTCATGTATTTAGATACAGATACATATACGGTGCATGACATCAACGCCGACGTTGGCGGCGAAATCCAGCTTAAAGTGTCTACATAGTTGCACAATAAAATTAAGAAGCTCATCAAAGCGAACTGCGGGTATAACGCAAAAAGTGTTTCAGTTATTTCAGTGTGCTGCAATTTAAGTGCAAGTGAGCATCGCATGACATCGAGTTCGAGGCAAGCACCCCAGCGTGCGTTCTGTAACGTCTAAATGTGCCCAACATGGGCATACACATGATGCCAAAACGATGAAGCACATACACGAGCAATCTATCTTAATATCAGTGGTACGAAGCTCGCTTTATCCGGCAAAAATGGCCTTGACAATTTTCGTCTTTTCAGTTGCACTACCTATCGATCTCTCGCGTCCTGTTTGTTGAACTGTTTTATTACACATGCTAGAACGTCCTGTTGAGGATTATCGTCAATTTGTATATACTGCAAATGGGGATACATGTGTGTCCGCTTTCTCAGTGTACAACAAAAGGCAAAACCGAGGCCTCCGAGATATCTCCGGCAACGGCAAGAAAAAACTGATTGTGGTAACGATTGTTTTTGAATTACCTCTATGACGTACGTGTTCACATTTTCTAATTAAAGCCAGAACTTAGAGCCTCGAAAACCCTCAGGCATAATTCTGTGCAACTTCAGATTACCGCGTAATAATAGCAGTAATATTATATAAGGCAGGACATAGCCTAGTAAGCGTCTTGTGATGGCAGTAATAACATAAGCACCTAACTAAAAGGCCTTCAAGCCAAGCTGAAATTACGGCCACGACAAATATGTACAAATTTACTGATGTGAGAAATGCTGTGCTTGGAAAGTCAGATATGGTATGCGATATGTAGAAGGAACATACATCAAAAAGTGCATGTACCAACATGGAAGCTAAGGAATGTTTTAGTCAATGGGAAGAACAAGCTGCCGAGCGGAAATTTCCGCAGTCTTGTTTAAACTGTAGTCTGCCACGAGTGTCACAACATGTCAGTCTATGAGACCTGTGATTTCAATGAAAGGGTTAAACAACACGAATATGAAGTCACCAAATCATGGGCGGCCTTGAATGCCCTCGCTGAACATGGGGAATATACAGGCTTTCAAATGGACTGGTCAAGCTACCGTGTTCTGGTCGAAGAAAACAAGCTTGCATCATAATGGCACCTGGAATCCCTGCACATGCACACAGCTGCACATATCCTCAATAAGATTTATGGAACGCTGACCATATACTTTTGGTGCTTATATCACGCACCTAGTCATACTTAAATACCGTGTACCTTTCTCATGGCTGTTATTCAGAACAATATTGGATGCCCAAACGTCAATAAATTGTGTTATTTTGGTCGGTGTATCCTTTTGTTTGTACACTAAAAAGAAACAGCTATGCATTGCCTTTCTTTCGGGCCTCTTCAAGCTGTTCACTGTAGTTGCAGTCGAAGGAGCGACTTTTTGAGCATTGATCAAGGGTAACGCCTATTTTTGTGGACTGCCATCAGTTTCCATTAATTGGCCAGGTTTTGCCAAGGTTCCCCCACTTTTCCAGCAAGGACCGGATTCCCCGAATTTTCTAGGTTGGTAGACAACCTGCACAATAAAGATAGATGGCAGTTAACTCACGTCCTGTGTTTCTTGTCTTATGCGAGTGTCATTCTGCACTTCATTACCTTAGAAGTGCTTGTTGCTGGGCTGGTAAGTATAATACTATTAGGGAAATTCTAGACGATGCGAATGTGTGGTGCGGTGTAAATATTTTCTGCAGTTCAGCTTCAAGTTACACTTTTTCCCTGTGCTTTTTCATTTTTCCAGTGGTGCTTAGGCATCTATAATTTTCCCCCTCAGCCTAACAACCTCCCTGAAGCTATGCACCCTCTCGCCCATTAACAACCATTGTTAAACTATTGTATGTGGCATTGTTGATGCAAAATAACCTTAAAGTATATGCTAGAGCTCCTGCAGAATTACCGGCTGAATGTGACAACCAGTTCACCATTTATAGGACACAAAGTACGGACATTTTCAATATATTTGTTCGCACAGTGCTTCACTGGAGTTATGCAAGCCTAAAATATGGTTCTCCCACAAAGAAATTTTTCTTCCTGTGTTGTGACTTATGGGAAAACTATGTAGACAATAACAAAAACAGATCACAGCTAGGCTTAGCGGTGCGATGTCTGCCTCAATAAATTATTGTAATAAATTAATGCAAGTGTGCTTATATTACCATGGTGTAACCAGTTTATTACTACGTTTGATATGAACCTCTGCTCGCTCCACCATGGTGTTCCTGAGGATGTACACAGTCTTACCTTTGAGACAGCATTGTCAGAAGTAATTTCACAGTCACAATCTTGAACAGGTGTGCGAAAAGCATGTGCCAGTGCAGAGAACACAAGAGAAGTGATCAGTGCTTGCATGTTCAAGGTCCTATGCTTGCACACCAAACTACGATTTTACAGCGTCTTACATTTCGAGTGGAGTATACAAGGTGATGGCTGGAGCCATCTCTGTGGACACCAGATAGACTTTCACAATGTTCATATTGTTGCTTGAGACAACTGTTTAGGACAAAAAAAGGGCACTGTAGAAAAAAATATTTTTGGGCTAATATTTTTAGGCTTGTGGTGAGGAGACTCTCAAAAGGTATATGGTGTGTCATCTTGTAATAGAGAAGCAATATTTATACCTAATTTATGTTAGTAGGAGTATGCTAAACATTGGCCATACAAGCTTGTGGCTAGAGAAGGATGATGTCCAGAAGATACCCTCCTGAAATGTTAACCAGCACCGTCCTCCCTTGCCCTTCTTGGTGCACTGGAATTTTCGCCACTAGTTCCTTCAGTGGTTGCTCTTGAAGGGCTTGTAAATAAACTCACTCTTACCACCTGCTTTTCCCAAGGGCCAATCCTGCTGTTGGAACTTGTTTGCTTGGCAGAAATTTTTAACAGGCAAAGAAGCTCCACTCGTTACACAAATGAAGCTACAGCATTGCAAGATTACTATGATGTTAGGTACACAGACCTCCCACATATAACTCACTAAAATGTCACCACTTACCTCTATGGTGAGCCTGATTACGCCTTAAGATAGCATGCAAGTTTCTTGATCTTATACTTTTTAATCAGTACAAGAACATTGAAAAAACAAGATCGTCACGTGCAGTGCATAAAACCGGTGCTTATGAAGTGCAAAGGTGCCATCGGGAGCATCAGCGAAAGTAAATTCACCCTGCTAGAGAGCGAATTCTGCATGAAGCTTGTAAATGTACTGTTATCAAAGTCTTCTCAACAACTTCATTACTTCTACTTCTGCAATTTGCCTAATCCTGTCTCATGCATACCTTGCTGTCAACCCAAAAATTATTGACCTCTGAGGTGTTACTCAAGTGACCATGCTCATTTAACATACCTGCAAGCCTCAGTGCTAACATAATAAAATTGAAGACTTTAATAAAGTAATGATCCCTGCTACTCAACTCTTCAAAAAAATTTTTAGTATCCCCTTCAAACCTGTTTTTTAAAGACTCAACCGGCACAGCGACGTGAGTCTTGAAAGGCATTTCCAGAGCTTGTGGAGCAACTAAAATCTCTTTGGAGCAGCACAAAAGCCGTCTGAAGCTTCTAAGCTAGAGCTGTTGCACCACATGTTACAGGGAACTAGTTCATGATCATATGCATGCATGTTCACTTGGACTTCTGCTCAACATAAACGTAGGCTTTTTGCTTTTTTGCAGACATCCCCAATTTATATAAGGCTACCTAGCGCTTTCCGGGAATTCACATGGCATTTGTAAATGACTCTGGCTTTCAACAATAGTTTAGCTACAATATTGAATCACGGACTGGTAAGACTATTTATGCATTGTATTTACTTTCCAAAAAAAAAGAGTCTGATTATATTAATGCTTTTATTAGTACAACCTAATCGTTCAATCTGTGGAGAAGTGGTTGCTGTCATCGTTTATGTACAGAATTGTTTGGTCCCTGATTAATGAGCACTTCATAAAAAAAGGGTTTTGTAACTGGTCCTTACTGCCAATTACTTATTATGGCTCGAAAAAATTTAGAGTTATGGTGGAGTAAGTAGTTAGACTTGGCAAACTGTTTGACATGTACAGTCCTCGAGGTCAAGAAGTCCAGCCGAGACGTACTGGAATAGTGGCACACCATGCCTTCTAGGAGAAGTAACAGTGATTGTACAGCATGCGGTGCTGCTGATAAAATTTGCCCACTGTATGGACCTAAAACTTAACCACCCTGTATGAAATATTTTGAAATTAAACTGTAACAAATAGGACCACAAATTTGAAAAAACATTAACTAAATGGTCAGTTCTATATGCAGGTACTAAATTACTATATTTTAATACAGTCAGTCAAGCAAGACTGTTGTCCAAGCACAACTAGTTCATTATTACTTTTATATTACATTAACCACAACAGTTCGAAACTATTTGACTGAAGTCCCGTGGTAACTTTTGTCGTATAAGCGGGTTCAAATTGTTGCGAAAGTTTGTGCCCAGCAACGTTTTTAACTACATTGCACGTTCATGTCCACTGTGATGACATCTCCAAATCGCAGGGGTAACGTATGGATTTCAAGCGTATGCCATATACTTGCTCTCTGAGACAACACAACAACGAAGAGTGCACGCATGCTTGACACAAATAATGAAATTTATGAAAAAGATGTAGCAGGTTTCGTCTCTTGGTGCAGATCTCTGCAGGCACTTACCTAATTACCACCACATTTTGCCAACAATCAGGCCATGTATAAGACGTTCAAACATGCGCTATCATGTCGGGTTACAACCATTTTCCTCGAACCACCTTGCTCTTAGTTCTGGCACGACATAGGTTTCAAAGATCTATTTCTTGCAAATTGTGCGCGTGATTGTAGACCATTTTTCAACGGTTATTTTCGTGCTTACTCGGTTGGAGAACATGAGCTACAATTTTTTTTTAATTTTTAAAGGTATGCATGGTAATTGAATTGCGAATGGCAATCTACACCCAGCCTTAGTATATATTTTCTTTATAATCATTTTCAATTTGAGGCATGGCACAAATTTTGAAGTACGACTGAAGCCTCTCATATGCATGTTTTGTTTATTTGAAGGTGCCATGCAACAATTTTGAAATAATCCTGCATTGAACTAAAATCTGAATGCCTTGCGAATCGTCTGCCACAAAATGTATTTTACTAGGTAAATTGTTCTGGGCTTGTTACACAAGCTGAAGATGATGACGATACTGACTGCCGCATCGTCACTGATGAGACGGAGGATAATGCGTGTACAATTTAGGTGCACACACAAGGCCCAATGCCAGTGATACATTTCCAATTTACACACGAGCGCGCGCAATATGTATGCTTTACCGCAATACACTGCGTGCACTTCACCGCAAGGCACAACTGCCTTGCGGCACTGTTGAATTTCAAGAAGACGCATAATGTCGTCACCCCCGGAAAATCTTTTCAGGCCTGCGCCCAGCAATCTGACGTCATTTCCGGCCGGCCGACTCTCGGGGAAGCCGCAGCGGCAGCGAGCGCAGCGCGGGCGGCGGTGGTGACGGTTCGGCGGCGTGGTGTTGACGGTGTTTCGCGTTTGTTGCTTTCCGTTGTTGTTTTGCGGCAATTTCGTTTCCGTGCGTGATGCTGGAGTGATGCGACAATGCCGAATAAGTGTTGTGTACCCGGATGCACCGGCAACTACAAAACAGGAAAGAAGATACAAGTGTTTTCCTTCCCTAAAGACGCCGACGCTCTCAAACAATGGCTACGCGCCATTCCTAGGAAGGACTTCGTGCCGACTTCGTGCACTAAGGTAAGAATTTTAGGTGCTCCTGTTCTTAGCTTGTCGTTGCTTGTTCGGGTAGAAATCACCTATGATGGGAAATACTTGAGCGTGTGGCCGCCGGGCCTCGCGAAGCGCTGACGCCAGCAGTTGATGAGAATCGCCCAGAAAGGCACGTTCGCAGCAAGGATGGTCAGCTGCGCTTTGTTCACTAACAGTGCCGTGGTGTCGTCCATTCTTGCAAGCTCTCGGTGGAAGCGCTTCGTGGAGTGTGGTGACATCACGCTCCCGTGTTTCCTTTCATGTTGCTTGTACCGCTTAGCGCAGCGCTTTTATTTAGATGCTTGCGAAACGTAGGTAGACTTTGTTTTAGCTACACGGACTGTAAACACGGTCATGCAAACGGGAGCGCATTTTTTTCTTTTGAGAAGTGGCGTCTCAGACGTTCTTGAAACGTTTGTGCAGGTGTGCGCGGATCATTTCGACGCTTCATGCATCGAGAAGACGACATCGTACACGGATCCAAGGACTGGGAGAGTTATTGAAGTTGCACTCCCAGTACCACGGTTGCGTCCTGGATCTGTCCCAACGGTATTTCCCGGCTGTCCGTCCTACCTTTCAGTACGAGACAAGAGCACGAGAGAAACCCCTGACGCCAAGAGGAGCCGACAAGAAGCCTCCCAACTCGCCCGTGCTGTAGAAGAGTCGCTGGCGTCATATGAAGCGGAGCAAGAACGAGACCGGTTTTCGTCCCTCGAAGAACTAAGGGCTCGCCTGCATGGGGTGTCAGTGTCTCCGAAGTGGACTGTGATTCATAAAGAAGAGTGCTCCATGTTTTTGAACATTATCGACTATCATGAACCTTGTTTGAATGCGTCATTGACCGTGTTTGCAAACCTTGAAGTCTTTGTTTGCTATCAAGGTTCACCAATCAAGAACCTTGGTAGCGCTGTTGTACCAGACTCAGTTCAAAAAGTAAGTTCCTTGTTGAAAATTTTGAACAACCTGTCGATGCTGTCTGAGGAGCGCTGCACTTATCGCCACCTGGCTCAAGCAATACATTCCCTTCTGGACAAATTGGAAGCCAGCATTGATGAAGGCAAGAAAGAGACGGTGAACTTTATGAAGGAGCAGCTACTACTCCTTTCTGCAAAGCGCATTCAGTATAGCGCACAGGTGATGGACTTTGCATGCATCTTGCGTACAATATCACCACATGCCTACAAGTTCCTGAGAAGCACAGGTGCCCTAACTTTGCCCCACCCAAGCACTATTAGAAATGTGTGCTCGTCTATTCAAATGTGCCCACAAGTTGATTCTTCTGACGACACTTTCCCTCAGTATGTGTCTCAGAGATTCAAACATCTGCAGGCACATGAACACACTGTGACGCTGATGCTTGACGAGATTTATATCAAACCTTGTTTAGATTACAAAGGTGGGAACATATGTGGTGCAGCAGTTAACTCCAACGAAGCGGCCACATCGGTGCACGTGTTTATGATACAAAGTTTGCTGAGCGCATTCAAGGAGGTGGCGCACATTCTTCCGGTAAAAGCCTTACAGGGTGAAGATCTTCATTACATGCTGAAGAAGGTGATCTTGGGCTTAGAAGAAATTGGATACAGGGTCATAGCCGTTGTCTGTGACAATAACTCGCTGAACAGGAAGGCAATGAAGATGTTTCTGCCAGAACCAAAGCTTAGCCCTGTTTACCCGCATCCGGCAGACCCAGATCGGCCGTTATTTTACGTGGTGGATGCTGTGCGTCTATTTAAATGCATAAGAAATAACTGGCTCGACCAGAAAAATGCTGGAACTTGCTTTTTCTACCCACGCTTCGAGCTTTCGAACAATGAAGTTCATCCCGAATGCAAGATGACTGCTTCATTTAAGCATTTGAGAGATTTGCATAAAGAGGAGTCACCCCTGCTTCTGAAGTCTCGGTATGGCTTGACGTCAAAAGCTCTAAATCCAAGCAGCTTTGAACGACAGGACGTCAAACTCGTACTGCAGGTTTTTAATCCGCACGTAGCCGAAGCCCTGGCCGCTCGCAAGGGTCATACTGATTTTCAACATGCTACAGCAACCGCCGAGTTCATCAAAATAATTCTTCGTTGGTGGAGCATTGTCAATGTAAAGACACCTAGTAAGGGCTTCCATCACCGTAATGTTTACGAAGAGCCCATGTCAAACCACACAGATGACCCAAAGGCAAGCTTTCTAAGCGCTTTTATCACATGGCTCGATGTGTGGGAATTTTATAGGCACGACACCGGAGTACTTACCCAGGAGACATTGAGTGCCTTGAAGCTCTCTGCTCAATCCCTTTTGGCATTGGTGAAGTACTGCGTTAGTGAGCTTCACTTTAAGTATATTCTGCTAGGGAAAGTCCAGACGGATACCCTCGAGAGTCGCTTTGGACAGTACAGGCAGATGGCTGGTGGGCAGTATCACATATCTGTTCGCCAACTTTGCGAAACCGAGGGAAGGATTCGCCTTCAAAATGCCCTTCCAAGGATGAGCAACGATGATCTCAGAGGCATCGAAGAGACGGACAGTGTCAGGGATGCGGGCACTTCTTTTAGTGTTCATGTTAGCGATGCTGACCTTGATGAGCTCAGAGCACAAATGCCGGTGATTGGTTATGTTGGTTAGTATTGTGCACACGCTGCAATGAAAGTTCTCAAGTGTGAAAGCTGCCAGATGCAGTTGGTCGTTACCCGAAATACGGCCGAAACAGGAGAGGACACCCATTCTTTAATCGCACAACTGGATCGGGGTGGCCTCAAATTTCCTTCTGCTCTTGTAATCACAGTAGTTATGTACACGGAGGTTGTAGTTAGAAAGCTCATGACGGAAAGTACCTCTACCCAGTTTCTCCATGGGCCGAACCAAAAGAATGTCGTTCGGCAACTTACACTGGACTCTCTGCCAAGGCTTGAGGACATAGATACGTGTGAAAACGGGCACACCTACGAGCTCCTCATCACATTGGTTGCAAACTGTGCAGCAAATATAATGCTCAACAACTTGTGCAAGCAAAGGAACGATCTTTTACGCATTGAAAAAGATCAGAAGGCGAAAAATAGAAAGGCCCGAATTTTTCTTGGAAAGTAATTTTCCAAGCGTCGCGTCTTTCTCTTCACATTTATTCTTGTGAAACTGCACAGAGTGTATTTGATTGCATGTCATGACTTGATTTCCTTGGTATACTTCTGCCTTATGTAAAATGAGCCTTGTTTCCAGTGTTGTATCTCTTTACAACTTGTTAGCTTTTAAAAGTGCTGTACTTTTTTCTTTTTTTTTAACTCGAACTGCCTCGGTGCCTACTGTAGCAGTTGTACAGTCCGTTTTGGTACCTAAGCTGTGTACGCTTTCCTTGTGCACTCTGTGTACAGACATGTTGTGCACTGTGATTTGTTTTTTCTTAGATTTTTGTTTGATTTTTTTCCCTAGGTCATGCACCTACCTGTGGCAGTACAATTACTTTTCTTTCTGTCATTTATCATGCTGTAGACCACAATTTAGTCACCAGTGTTCTTATGTATTGTATTTTTTGGCAAGTGTTTGAACCTGATACCTTGTGTTGCTACTGCTACTATGATAAACGAATGGTATGTTTTCCTCTAACCTACAATTTAAATGAAAGTGTGCTTTTTCTGTTCCAAAGCTCGGGGGTGTTTTTGTTGTTACAATCTGTTTTGTTTTGAGTTTTATGCGGCAAGATATTGTGTTTTGTACTTTTGGCATATTTTCAGCATTAAGGGCAACATCTTGTGTTGCCTGTCGTCTGCCTGGACCGAGAACAATGCGCACTGTGATATTTGTACAGACGGCGTCTGGCTGTGATAAATAAATATGCATTATTCCATTCACGATATTCATTATTTCTTGATACCTTGATAAGTTCCCCAACCGCGGTGGCTCAGTGGCTAAGGCGTAGCGCTGCTGAGCACTAGGGCGCGGTTTCGATACCCGGCTGCGGCGGCCGCATTTCTGATGGAGGCGAAAAGCAAAAACGCCCGTGTGTACGAGATTTCGGCACACGATAAAGATTCCCAGGTAGTCAAACTTGATCCTGAGCCCTCCCCTACGGCGCGCTTCATCGCCTGCGTTGCGTCGGCGCGTTAAACCATACAATCAACCGATGCCTTGATAAATTATGCGGACATGGTGTCAAGGAACCTCGCCCGAGTCGGTAGGCGTGAAGGGCGCTCGCGGCAAGCGCTCGCGGCTGGCGCAGCCACCCAGCGAAGGGCGGCCGGCCGGCCGGCGCGATGTGACGTCGTCGACGTCACGTCACGTGACGCGCAGGCCTGAAAAGCTTCCGGGGGTGACGATAATGTTGCAATTTTGAGCGGAGATTTAAAGTGCTCCCAGCATTTTTTCAATTTTATTTCCTTTTCTTTTTCTTTGTATACACCCACAAGAACAGACATAGCTTAGAAAACAGATTATCGTTATCGGCGACAGCATATTTAAGCCACTTGGAAAATAACGTCGTGTGGACGCCTGCTAATATTCCATCGCTTCCACCTTGTGCATTTCGTATCTGTCTCATGCAGTTACGCAAGACGAAGCTTCAATGAAAGTTTGGCACAAGCATACACTTCACCCAAGCGACACATCGACCCTTGCGCAACACACGCACTTACCAGAGATACACGCACGGCATACATCTACAAATAGCATAACACTCGGTGATCATGCTCGGGCAAGTCGTTCCTTTTGGCGGTGCATAAGTCAGTTGCCAGACTTAGGGGTGGTTGTTGCCAGGCTGCCACTAAATTTGCCTAAAAAATTTTCTTTGTAGTTGTGGCTTTTTCGTAAGAGTTTGGTGCCATCCGCGGTGCATTTCGCGAGTGCATGAGCAACGCTGGCCGTTTTAATTAACGGAATGAACCGAGCCTAGCAGAAGTCGAGCATGGTGCTGCCGTGCAATTAAGAGGCCGTTTTAATTTCATTTTAATTAACGGAATGAACTGCGCATTACAGAATTTGTTTTAATTAACGGAATGGACCGCGCCTAGCAGAAGTCGAGTGTGGCGCTGCCTTGCAATTAGGAGGCCCATTTAATTAACGGAATAAACCGCGCATTCCTGAATTCGTTTTAATTAACGCGCCTCGACTTCTGCTAGGTGCGGTTCATTCCGTTAATTAAAACAACCTCTGAATTGCACAGCAGCGCCGCGCTCGACTTTTGCTAGGCGCAGTTCATTCCGTTAATTAAATTGGCCTCTTAATTGCGCAGCAGCGCCACGCTAGACTACTGCTAGGCGCGGTTCATTCCGTTAATTAAAACGGCCAGCGTCGCTCGTTCGCGAAATGCACCGCGGATGGCACTAAATTCTCACGGAGAAGCCACAACTACAAAAAAAAAAATTCCCAAGCATTTCCCCGAGGGTGAACATGGTCAAGTGCGAATGCACGGGGTGATGGTATGAGGGGTATTTATTAATTCGCACTATTATATTTATTATTCACACTATGGTGCCTTCATGGTGTAATGGTTCCTGGGAATCGCAATTTGATCACACGGGGAAGTTCACGTTAACTCACTGGCGAATGCCAATGGATTTCAACTTTACTCCCCCTCATAGCATCACCCCTTGCATTCGCACTTAACCACGTTCACCCTCGGGGAAAGGCTTGGGAGTTTTATTACTGATGATGATGATTAAAGTGTAATTAATGAATTTAAGTGTTGTTTATCATGAAGCATTTGTACACAGATACATTATATACGAAGTATTATTTATTTACACTTCACGACGCGTCCGGACGAGCAAAGTCCAGGGCTCGCACCCTCTCCCGCACGGCACGTTCACTGGCTGGAACGGCTTCGGGAACGGCCACTCGCCGTTGACGATTGCGAGCGGCGTCTTGACGCTGGCCTTCATCGCCCTTCTCCGCCTGACGCTTGCGTTGTCGTTCCGCTTCTTGGACCGCGTTCGCGGCTCGATGCTGACGCCTTATCTCGGCCTCGCGAGCGCGCAGTTCACCATCCGCTGCACGCTTCACCCGCTTGTCCTCGGCCTCGCTAGCGCGAAGTTCGGCATCCTCTGCACGCTTCGCCCGCTTGTCCTCGGCCTCGCGAGCGCGCAGTTCGGCATCCGCTGCACGCTTCGTCCGCTTGCACTCGGCCTCGCGAGCTCTTCGCAGCGCCGCCTTGTCTTCCAACGTCGGCGAAACCACCGCGGTACCGTCACCTCCAACGACGGGTGCAGTGCTGGCATTCGGTTGTACTGCATTCGTTGTTGATGGTAGCGTTGCCTCCGGGACATCCATCGCACGACCCGCTCTCGGCGGGAGACTGAGAGAGAAGGCGGGCGCGCGAGAGAGAGGGGTGCGCGCGCAGCTGCAGCGAGCGAGGAGAGCCAGTGGTGTTGGGAGAGCGGAGGAGCGAGCAAAGGGGGAGGAGGTATAAGGCGCGTTACTGACACCGATATCAGCGTCGCGTCCGTGGCTTATTCGGTAGAGCGTCGCGCTGCGGCCCACCAAGTCCTCTTTCTTTTAAAGATAGAGGGAGGACTGCGGATGCCGCCGACGGCGGTGGATGGTTTGGGGTCGCTTATAAAGTGTATTCACGCTTAAAAATTGCAGTCAAATTTAGCGGCAGTCTGGGAACAATTATTCCCCGAGTCTGGCAACCAGTTATGCAACGCCAAAAGGAACGTTGCCCACTGCCTGTCGTTACCACATTGCTTATAGACAGTATTATAGAACGAGACCACGTATTCATGCGCAGAGGCGGTTCCCGCGAATGCATACAGCTTCCGACCCAGCAAAGACCACGGAGAAATAACCACCGCACGGTAAAGATCCTCACAAGTTACGGTAGACCTTTCGTTTTCACCACCTAAACGTAGAGGTGTGCGCCGAGACGATTTCAACCGGCGGCGGCGTGGGGGTCGCTCAGAGTCGGCGGCGGCGTCGCGGCGCACGCCGGTATCGGCGGCAGCGCGCGGCCAATTTTCATCGGCGGCGCATCGGCGGCGCGGAAACCTAAACTAAAATTCAAAAGGTTCTTCTGCCACAGGTTACTGAATTAGTTGAAATTCAGGGATTTTCATCCAAATAGCACTATACAACTACACAGATGTGTCGACATCACGATGAATTTTAAGCGTTTTGCAAAATATTTTTTATTTCGCTTTCGTAATAAAATACGCGTATTTCAATATATGTCCATGTTCTACCACGAATGTGCAGCACTTTGCTTGTTTTTTTATTTAAGATGCAGCAGTTTGTTTCTGTAGTTGGCTACATCATACTTCATTAAACCTTCTTTCATTGAACATTGAGCAAGCACCGCCGCACGTCACTAACTTCGCTTTTTCTGAATCGGATCTCACTTTTACATTGTACGCGTCACGAAAAAAGAAGTGCCTCTGCTACGAGTTTTCTTATAGCGATTGCAGGAAACCGCTCTTTTGAGTATCTGTCATGCCTTGGATTTTACTTTCCTTCAAAACAAATCGATATACCTACTGTTCGCAATATGAGAATATTTTATGTAGCGGTATAAGATGCGGAAGAAAACAAATCTGTTCATTTAGTCAACTAGTCCTCACCGCAGTGTTCAATGAATGAAGTGTAGACATGGGCGTGGGCGAGGCGCGTGGTGCAAAAGGGGCACTTGACCCCTTCAAGCCGCCCCAGCACTTGCTACCCACTCTAGCGACACCAACACGACCCCCTCCCTCAGCCATGATGCAAGTTGAAAGAAGGATTTGCTTACCCCCAAGGCAAAAACCTGTCAATGGCCATATGTGCAGATGAGAGCAAATGCAATATTTGCTCAGATACACAGTCCACACTGGTCACGACCTGGAGGCCCGTTGACCACGCCTGCAGAGAACGTTGACTCCCCGACCCTTTTGTGCTCGGTGAGGGGAGGGGAACGACCCTTGCAAGTGGGTCCCATTGAAAATTCTCTTAAAAACATCCCAAATAAGAATGCTTGATAAGTATGTATAAAACATTCAACTTTTATGCTTTTTGTAGCGTGTACACGTGCTCAATACCTGTTAGGTGTGTGAGACAATTGAAATCGCAACTGCCACTCTCGACTGGTTCCGGAAAAGACTCAAAAGAAGAATGCAATTACGAGTGTTGGGAACCTACGTTCGTTTGTCAATTTGATTTCTAGGCATGATTTTAATTCTTATATAAACAAAAATAAAATCTGCAAAATATTAAAACAATATGGCTGCTATTGCAAGATGTGTGTCCCCCTTCGTGATTTTTCTAGACCTACGCGTATGCAAGCCACATGTGGTGTCACAAACTTGCAAGTGCCCCCTCCTCCCCACGACATCTCCCAATACCCCCCTCCCCAATAGAAAGGCACCAATGTAGTCCTCCGTATGCCTCCGGGATTGCCTACTGGCGCACGGCGGGCCATTTCGGTTGCTAGGACCAACAGTACCGATTTCAACATGCTTTATTGAAGGTGCTGAAGGATGAAGAAAAGGCCGATTGTTGTAAATTTCTTGAGAGTTCAATGATAGCTTCTTTGTGAATACCGTATATTATTGAACCTCACTTTATGTATATTGCTCCAATGAAAAAAAAAATGGTTTAACCCTGGCTCACTGCAGAGTCAGAAGCCATCACATGGGCAGGCATCATTAAACCTCTATTAAACATTGCTAAGGTTCAGCACATTTGTACAAAAATTCTCGTTAATTGAACATTGGGTATTTTCCTTGCTTAGGTTAGTATGTGTGAAACATAAATTTGAAATTTAAAAATTCTCATTGTGGGTTTCTGCAGCAAAGACACGTTGATTAAAACTGATGATTCTAGAGCTATGGCAGAGGTAACATTCGTTATGTCTATTTCGGTTACGGTAATGGTAATGCGTTACATTTTTTATGTATTTATACAACGTGGAGCCGTGAAACGTTCCCCTTTTTTATTAGAGTAACGAGTAGCGTATTTAGTTACTTTTTACTGTAACGGATACAACCCTAAATATATAGACTTACAGGAGTGATGTCGGCCCACACCGTCAGTTGCGGTCTATAGGCTGGCTGTAAATATTACATAGATATATTCCTTTCATCCGGCATGTGATAGTGAAGGTTTGCTCGACCATTGATGATCTCGACCATTGAGGAATACACAACAGCTTCTTAATAATATGCATATCATCCAACCGAAGCGTGCACTTTGTTTCGCTAAAATTTACAGTCAACCTGAGTGCTGTCGTCACGCCGTATGTTTTAGGTAGAAACTTAGCCTACTCGAAATACCCAAAGACATCGATCCACCTAGTAACGCGTGGCTACCCGCTGACGGTTCTATAGGAATATAGCATCCACAGTGGAACCTGTCGCATCTGCTGAAATTTTATCGCAACATTATTATACTGCCACTTCGCTTGCATTTTTATGTCACTGCCTATAGCGCAAAGGTACCGCCATTGTGGTTCAGTAGCTAAGGTAGTCGATTGCTGACCCGCAGCTAGCGCGATCGAATCCCGCCCGTGGCGGCTGCATTTTTGATAGAGGCTAAAATGCTGTAGGCCCATGTGCTCAGATTTGGGTGCATGTTAAAGAACTCCAGGTTGTCATAATTTCTGGAGTCCTCCACTTCGGCATCTCTCATAATCATATGGTGGTTTCGAAACGTTAAACACCACATATTAATCAATTGCCTTGCGCAAAGCACGTTTGGCTGTTTGCGAAAATTCTAGATTATTTTAGAATCTTCTGATCAGCTTGAGACACCTACAATACGGATGATGTTCGATGCCACGGGCATATATGGCGACGTACCTTCACGCAGATCATATTGCCGACTACCAATGCTCTAATTACCGCTTTCTGCGTAAAGCGTGAATTTCTAGTACTTTGTACTTTTCTAGGCACATGTTCACGAAATAAAAAGTGTCGACTTGAGCAACTCAAGTACCATATTCTTTGCCGTCGCAACCACGTGGCAATAAGGTAAGTAAGATGAGAACGGTGAAATGATTGATACAAAACAGTGAGATGGGGCGTAAGTGCACGGCCAAGTTTGATTTAAGATGCGTACACCACAAGCTATTTTCTTCTATAGAACCAATATAATGCGTATTTCTTAAATTACTGTGAAGTTGAATGTCAAGAAAGGAAGAACACGAACTTGGAAAGAGGCAGTGGAAACGAAAAGTGATAGGTATTGACGTAAAGTTTGATCGGTCATTCCACGCCAAACGTCCAAGGCTTTTGGTGACTACCTCAGGTGTATTCGAAATATGTCGGGCTGATTTACTCCATGAAATCAGTCTATTGCGAAAATGTTTTGCAGAGAAAAATGTTTTTGGTCACCTATATGTGACCAAAATACCGGCAATAGGCTGGGCCCTATATCGAGTCCTAAGATGATGCAGTTATTCGAGCGCTTTTTGCAGTGAAATTTAGCCATGGAGTTAATCCCGTTCATGGTGGTGCTATTTTTAAGTTTGACGTTTGAATATATAACGAAGCATTAGAGAATTTTTTCCGTGAAACCCGTATTTTTTTGGTGATGTAATTGAGGATTGTATGCATTGTGTTGGCACGAAGTTTAATGTAGGTGATGTGTTTGTAGAGTACACCGTTCGCTGACTGTGGTGAAATAGAAACAGCACTTTATGTTATTTCATGCTACAAAACTTACGTGATCTGCTCCCCGAGAACAGAAGAATACATAACGAAGTGCGTTACTATAGCGAGTGGAGGAACTAAATTATTTCTCGGTCTTTTAATGTTGCTTCTGTAATCCAATCTATACAAACGTTTGTATTAAACGAGCATGACGGTACGAAGGCATGGAATTGGGTTCTGCAGCTTGTTGGGACACATGTGCCACTCCAGGTCACCTCTATTATGTGACATCACAATTTACACTGAGCTTGATCTATGATTATGTACCTAATCAACGGAGAATAAGTGCTAAGCTCCAGATTCATTATTAATGTGGCTTCAAAGGCAAGAAAACAGCACGATTCGTGAGCAATCGAGCACCCGTTCTCTCTCTCTCTATTGCGTTGAACTGCTTGTGCCATCAGATGCCACTTGAGTTGTTTCTTGAATAAATGTGGCAATTCGGAAAGTTGTGAGCAATAAACAAGACGTTAAGAAGAACGAGAGAGACAAGATGGGTGCTTGTGAACGTCGTGAGGAAGCATTAGTTCGCGCTAAAAGTTTCCCGATAGCAATGCGCCATCTGGCTGGATTTCAAGTTTTGTTAAAATGTACGATGACACAGACCATGGGCTTTTGTCATGTCATTTGCTACCAATTAAACAGCAGCTGCGTAATTTAGGGTACATGGAAATTCTCGCGGCCATATTTAAAGAAGAAAGGAGGCAGAAACGCACCGTTCATGCCGTACGTGATCCTTCATCACTCGTGGAAATAAATTTATTCAAGCTGAAACATGGTCGAAGAATTCTTTTACCTCTCGGCCATCAGAGAGGCTTTTAATTCTCGAGTCTCTTTATGAGATATTGCAGCCACCTTTTTCCAAACGGCCTGCAGTTCTGTTGTACCGACACAACATAGCAATGCCCGTGTTTTTCTAGATTTTTTTTATTCCCATTTTAACACTTTTCTATTCATAGTCATCTTTGAAGCGCGTAAGAACTTCCTGTCGTCCCTCACCCATCATTGCGTTTTTCCAGTCCACACTGCAAAAGGCTTGATGGCAAAGTCGTTTTCCACGCTCAAATTTCTCGTACCCAATCTTTCGCGCTCTTTGTGCTCTTCAAGGAATGCAGAAAGGGTACAAAACGCAACGAGCTCTACACCGTGCCTTCGGGACTGGTATGGGGCAAACATGTTGCGAGTGGTGTCGCAGTGTTCGGCCATTGTGCTTTGTTCGCTGTTCCCTGCGCTCAAGTTGGGTCGAAATGCGGCGTCGTTGCAGTTCCATTGGTGTCGTGTTTCCCGTGTCTTTTCTTATACACAGTGTTCTGCGAATAAATGCCTCTGTGTAGCCGCTGGTGCCGAGGTCACGGATTACGTTTTTTCCTTCCTTCCTTCCGCAGCTGTGGTGACAATCGGTGGTTGGATAATCGGTTGTTGATTTATTTTAGTTTTCTCGTTTAGCTAGTTTTCTGTATTCTTGCCCAAGAAAGGTGATCTAAGACATTTTTTTGTGAGAATGGACAATAGGTATGTGCGTACGTGGTTGCAGCTCCACATTTCCAAGTCGTACGACTCGGACTGCCCTGCCAACGGCCCCTATTCTCTTTCTGCTCTGGCAGCCATGGCCGTCACGTTCTTCCAAACCTTCTCCTCCTTCCTACTTCTAAACTCTTTTCTCCTCTCCCCCCTCCCCTCCCTTCAAGCTACTGAGCCCTGCTCGCGCAAGAAAAGATAGCGTCTTTTTTTCCTTTTCTCAACCACAGACTCATCCATTCAGGGGAAGCTTGCATGCAGTAACTGGTTTGGAAGGCAGGTAAGGTTCGCGGAAACTCCCCTCACTCTGAGCTACCGAGCACAATACAAAGCTTAGCCGAGAGTCATGAAAAGGCTAGATTACACAGCAAGTTGAAAAGAGAAGATATTTTGCCTAATGAACTACTGCGAAAGCCACTGAGACAACCCTTTCCTTTACCACCATCCCCACTTCTATTCGTACATTGAAGTAATGAGAAAAGTCCAACCAATACATATTAAAAAAAACGATGTTTTGAAGCCAATCCCTCACCCCTGAAGAAGAAGTCGGACCAGCTTCGAAACATCGGTTTTTTTTTTTCCTTAAATATATTTTGGTTGGAGTTCTCATTCCTTCAGTTTCTATCCAAAACAGACAGGCTTATGTCGAATGTTCACCTTTGATTCCTCTCGTACATTATATCCTCGCTGCTCCGACAACTTCCCTCACACCGAAACATTTAGAGAAGCAATGACAGGTGCGCAACCGTAAACAGCCCCTCTTCCTTCTTGGACGCTTATAGCTCCGGTGTGCGTGTGTGTGCGGGGGGGGGGGGGGTTGAAAGAGGAGTACTGAAAGAAAAAAATGTTGCATCTTGTTTTTTTTTCATTTGTTGCAGCAGGTAGCTAACGACCTAGGCATTATTTTCCTTTTGAGGAAGCAGCATACAATACAACACAATCATGCATACCTAAAAAGACGCAAACACAGGCGCTGTATTGCAACTGATGAGTTATTGTCAGCTTATGTAGGATAACACGTACATGTGCACTAACACCAGTGCATCCAATGAAGACAAGTTGTTCTTGTAGTGTTTTGCAGAAAGACTTCATGAATAATTAACCATGAATGCACCTTACCTGATACGAAACTCGGGACAGATAGCAGGCTTTTTAAAGAACGCGACCCTGTCAAGTCATTGTTCTCAGATTTTCTGCTGACAAAAATTTTATATTACATGATTCCGCACTATGACCAAATTACAAGCGTGGACGAATGTATATACCAGCTTAGTATCACCGAATATTAAAATAGCACAGGTATTTACAGCAGCCAATTCATATGGTATTACTTGACCTTGTTTTCCTGCCCAGATCTTTCGGAAAGTACCATGTGTCTGTGGAACACGGTTTCTCAGATCACAAAATTGTTCTTGCATCCATTTCCCTTAATTATAAAATTGCAAAAAATTGCCCAGCTCTCAAAAATGAGAAAGACTTTGCGAAAGCTAATGACACTGCAATCACTGAGTATTTGGAAAATACCTGGCCAAATTTCACTGATCACGATGTTGAAGTCCTTTGGAATAAATTTAAAAATATGTGTTTATTCTGTTTGCGAAGCTTTGTACCCGATAAAGTTAAGAAGACCGCTAAATATACGCCCTGGATATATAGATCTATAATTCACCTTAAACACAAAGCCAAGCGCTTGCGAAAAAAGCGTACAGTGCCTCAACAACTCGCCGAAATTCGTACTACCCTTTACAATGGTATTACTCGTGCCAAAAATTTCTACTTTAACACTACTTTACTGAACTTCCTAAGAAAGGAACCACATAATTTCTGAAACTTTATTAAACATCGCAATGAAAACATAACTGAAATTTCAGTCGACGGCTCTAAAGTGACTAATCCTCGAGCAATCGCGAATCACTTCAATTTGTTTTTCCAGCGTATTTTCGCAGTCTCAGTTGAAACAGAGTAATTCAGTAGCTTCATACCCTGATGTCAACATTGTTTCGCACAATGGTGTCTTAAATATGTTACTTCGATTAAAAAACAAATCGACGCCAGGGCCCAATCGCATTCCGAACGCATTTCTCCGTCGTTATGCTGAAACTTTGACGAAATTTCTTGTACTTATTTTTGAATCTTCTCTTCATGCGGCCACGCTACCTTCTGATTTTAAAATAGCCCGTATTGTACCTATTCCCAAAAAAGGCGACCCACTCTTAATTCCCAGCTACAAACTCATATCTATGTTATCATCCACCTGCAAGTTACTTGAACACGTTGTTGCTACGTTCATTACACAATTTTTAGATACCCATCAAATCCTTTCTCCATTTCAACACGGGTTTCGCAAGGGATTCTCGACCGTCACTCAACTACTTACAGTTGTTCACCACGCTTCTTCAGTTCTTGATAAGGGGGGACAGGTTGACCTCATACTCTTAGATTTTAGTAAGGCCTTCGATCGCGTATCGCACGACAAATTAACCGATAAATTAGTTCAAATCGGGCTTTCAGCGTTCATCGTCTCTTGTCTAACTGCCTATTTAAGTAACCGTAGACAGTACGTCGACATTAATGGAAGCACTTCTGACCCTCTCCCTGTTACGTCTGGCGTACCGCAGGGAAGTGTGCTGGGCCCTTTACTTTTCCTTATTTTTTGTAATGACATTGTTCATGTTATAAACAGTCTGGTCTAAATACGTCTTTTTGCAGATGACTGTATACTTTTTAATGAAATTAATAGCATTGAGGACCAGCTTGCGTTAAACTCGGTGTTAGAAAACGTTGCTTCTTGGAGTAAAACTACTAACATGCAATTAAACCATGACAAAACAGTTTACCTCCGAATGACTAGAAAGAAACACCCCCTTGAATTCTCTTATTGTACCTGTGACCAACCGCTTAAGCAAGTAGATGAACACAAATATCTTGGCGTAACATTAACCAGTACCTTAAGTTAACTCTCACATTACTAACATATGCGCTGCCACTTTCCGTAAACTTTGTTTATTACGACACAAACTCAAAACCGCTCCCTCTGAGGTTAAATACTTAGCATATACTTCTATATTTAGACCGAAACTTGAATATGCCAGCGTTATTTGGGATCCTCACACTAAAACCAATATCGACTGCCTCGAAAGAATTCAAAGAAGGGCAGTCCGCTTTATTTATGGTATGTACGGTCCAACAGACTCTGTTTCTTCCCTGATGGAAAGACATGGTATCTCAACATTAGAATCACGACGTAAATCATTTAGGCTAAAATTGCTGTACCAATTAGTTAACCGGAAGCTCTTATTTGATCACTGCCCCTACATTAGTCGCCTGGAAACACGGCGCGGTCGTCATTCACACTCCCTTGCCTTAACTTCGTATTTCTCCAAAACTAATCTCTTCAAATTCTCGTTTTTCCCGCGCACAATCTGTGAGTGGAACAATTTACCGTTTGCCGCCCTGCTGTCGACTGATTCTATTGACGCACATGTTTTCCTGAGGATGTAAAAATGTTTTGCAGTTTTTTTTTTCCACCGATCCTTTTTGTTGATTGCTTACTTTCAGTGCCATGTTGTTTCCCTTTGCGATTCACGCAAATGCGATTCTCGCAATCCCACTTAATTCATTGCTCTTATGATAAACTTGGTTTCATTATTGTTGTATGTGTGTGATGATTGGATTATTGTATGCTGTGTGACGCTTGGCTTGATTGCCTTACTGCCTGTACCATTCCTGCTTGTGCTCCATGCCTGCAGTATCTTGTAAATAAATAAAATAATTGTATTCAGTGCTATCAGCGCGCATGTGCCTGTCGCGGAAATTGCATGTAATGTCAAGTTTCCCTTTAATATTAGTATTTAGAGGCAGTGGAAAAACTTGTTTTTGTATGTTCAAATCTATATATATATATATATATATATATATATATATATATATATATATATATATATATATATATATATATATATATTTCTTCGTTGCTTGGCGCTTGGCGATTGCAATTCTTTCACATGTGTTTTTTAATGGTGCTCCTTCGACGTTTATTGTATGAGCCGGACCAAGTCGAATATCGCTCATTTTCAGTCCAAGTGCGTCTGTTTTAGAAACATTTGGCGAGTCTATGAGTGCAAGTAAGTCCGCTGGAGGAACGTTTTGATCAGTCTGAGTATAAGTGGGTATATTTGAGAAAAATTTTAGTGGATCCAGCTGACAAAAACATCGGTGAGTCTGAGTCTGAGTGACTTTAAATAGAGAGAAATTTCGTTAGTGTCAGTCCGAATGAATCCAAAGCAAAATATTTTTATATATGGTTATTGAGTTAGTCTGACTAAGTTCTATTTTTTTTTTTGCCAACCTATGCCGTACGTGGTATCTTTCCGTATATTTCGCAGAGTGTAGTCTGAGTGTTGTTTGCAAAATTTACTATAACCTTGCTCGTTTGAATGGCGAAATTGGTTTTCATGTTAAGCAAGATCGTTTGTGCCAGGTGTTAAAAGCTGAACACAATTGCTGCTATTTTTCTGTCATACAAGCAACCAGAAATTTTGCCGAAATCTTCTGTTTGCATTTTTTCTAAGTAGCGGCGCAGAGGGTGGGCACGAGGGAGCTGGAGCTACCCCTCCCCCTCAATTTTCCCTCGACCCCCACTGCCCCCCCCCCAAGAGAGAACATAGTCACATCACTATGGCTAAGTTCCCTGCCTCCCTGCTCACCCTTAAGGAACTCACTTATCATGAGTGCCCCACCAGTAAAATAATCCTGATGCTGCCCCTGATTTATTTCTTTGTGTTGTTGCGCTATGCATAAATACCTGAGTAAGAAAATTCTTGCTCTGGGGAGAGTATATTATGCCTATATTTTTAGGAGACTAAAGTTCTTTTTTTTTTGTTGGAAAAAAATACCGGCCTAAGAAAATCGCAATTTGGGTCCACATTGAGACAAACTTACACCACATGGGGCTCCAAGTGAAGATTAACTTTATACCTCAATCTAGAGCAAACAAACAGCTTTATGTGGCACTCCACATCATCTCTCCGAACCTTGGCGCTCGACCATTCGAGATTCGCTTTAAAAAATTGAGGATTATCTATTTATAGAGCAAGGGATTTTCCCCTGAAATGTTTCTTGACATACATTTTTCAGTACCGTAAGACGCATGCGAATTGTTTTCGGAAAGCTTGAAGCTTGACTCGTAAAATGTATTGCCAAAAAATCTGTTTTACATTCTCAATAATATTTTCACTAACTCACTCCTATCTTAAAATAAAGAAAAGTTTGTCCAATTGAACAGGTGTGTCCTTTTAACTTGAAATAATTCTTACGAACCATTTCATGGGTGTTTATTGCTGCCTTAAGGAAGATAAATATGGCCCATATTGGAGATTTTTTCCATAGACAGATAATAGTGACATGAAATAGATTGTATTAACGAATTGTCAAGTAGTTTTTCTGTAGGCGAAAAATAATTTTAAACGTACGTAATGCAAAGTAGTGTGGACAACTGGCGTCAAATTTTGCTAAAAAAATCTCTTTTTTTTTGCTCATCAGTGGTCGTAAGTTTAACATTGACGTGTTCCAGGTAAAATATACTGAACAGTCGATTTAGTAGTGATTTTCATTGCGTAATGAATGAAAGTTTTTGTTTACTTTTTGTTTTAGGTGAGAAAATTATTCACTAGTTATCTTCGGCTTATCTAAGTGATCTGTGTACTTGCACGTGTTCATACCTTCTAACAATGGATCCTAGCATAAAATACAAGCTGTGTGGAAGCGAGGAGCATTTAGAGAACATATTAAGCTTTGTTCAGGCTAATTGAAGTGATTTATTAGGGAGTATTAGCTTGGGTCCCTATCAAATGTCAAAAATCACGACGCCGATTTATTAAAAGGTCGAATGTCAAAAAGCTGAAAAATTTAAATGCCATAGAATCGAAACACCTAAAACGACGAATGCTAGAAAATCAAAATGCCGAAAAGACGTATCGCCGAAAATTCTTTGAACCATGCACGCGAATACTCCTGATTCGGAGGGAAATGGACAAAGATGTGGCGGGGTGTGTTACCAAAAAAGAAAACCAATACTTTGTTGCAGTTGTGGTTATGTTTATGTTGTTGACAAGAAGGTGCATTCTAGGCACTATTGGAGGTGCGAGAAGGGAAGAGACTGCAACGCCAGAGTGACTACCGACCTTCCTGTAAAAGGTACTCGCATGACAATCTCGAAGAAAGTGATCTACGACAGCCATGCAATTTCGGTTTATTACTACCATGAAGACGAAGCAAGCCAGACTTGAAGGCATCGTCAAGGGAGCGACAACCCCACTGCCGTTACAGAGCAAACTGTTTGCGATAAGCAAGAAATCGCTCTGATGTGCGATTGGAGGTGGAAAAATATATAGTTTGCTATTTTTATGAAGGCTTGAGATAAATGTAACGGGACAACTGGAAATGAGGGCGAACGAGTGTGCTGGTGTAACCTCTAATTTAGCTAGATACTTCATCTTCCTGTATAACTAGGTGACGCAGACATTTTGATATTTCGGCGTTTGGATAGTTAGGTGTTTTGATTTTTTGACATTTTACACTTTCGGTATCTTGTATAATCGGCTTTTTGATTTTTCGGTGTTCGAAATTTCAGCATTCCAAAAGTTCGTCATTTTGATTTTCGGCATTTCGAGTGCCCCATTATTATAGCTTTGGTCAACAATAAATGCGAACCCTACCCAGGTGCATTTAAACCACGTGCCGCTCTCCGCTTACCGGGAAGTGATACCAACCTGTGCGACAAAAGCAAATAATCCATAAAATAAAAAAAATTTGCATCACAAAGAAGTCACAGTTATGAACTAACTGAAAAGTATTTGAAGAACCTTGTTTAATTAACCAGTAATAATGTGTTGGTTTTTAATTGCAACTTATCCGCCACGAAGCATACCTTTTTTTTTATTTTCGCAGATTCTTTGCATGATCGTTGTGCTGTATCAATTTATAAATCTTCGGGTGTAATTAACGAGGAGCTTGACACGTCGGTATCCTTTCACAGTGTCAACATCTCTGCTCAACATCTTTCTGCAGAACACCACAGTCTAGATGGTGATGGTCTACAAGTCCTTCAATTAGCAAAAGTGGTCTCTTATGATGTGCTTTACTTTTCCAAGTGTGTCAGGCGTATAGTCTTCTATGCAGCCCCCTAGAATAGGGTTAATTAAAGGACTCATTGAAGAAGAGATACAAGCTAGTTTTCTCTTTGTACCAGCACCAAATAGCACATCGGCACTACTGCCGCGTGCTCCACATAGCACCACTCAATGATTTTATTCAGAAACGCCATGATGAAAAATAGCAATGGGCAAAGTGCATGGTTTAACCCAACATTCTAGAGACTTGAGGTTTTAGTTACACCGGATGCACAGAAAACAGCATAAAGGCGTTTACTTGCCGTCTTCGCACTCGCCATTATCAAGAGTTACAACATGCAACATATGTGCACCGGGCCCCAGTGCATAAATCGGGTTTTCAGCAAAAATATGTCGCTTCTCTTAATCAAAATATGTCAGAGGGAAAATGCCTGGTGATCGCATGCTTGGTAGTCTGTAGAAATTCCTGTAACTTCGTTGATACGGCTTATTGTACACCATTCTATAAAAGCAGCAGCGGGGCTTAACACTCATGAACCATGGAAAAGCGCAGACAGAGAACAAGTACTCCCACGAGCAAACTTAGTTTTAAAAATGTTGGAGCGATTTCCTTTTTCTCGGAGTATCATTTCAAGAAGTCATGCGCGGCGAATAAATATTTGTAGTACTTTAACCCAAATATATGCGAGTAACAACCGCCTCATACCGTGGCTATATTATGAAAATGTACTAGAATTACAAGACTTTAAAAAAAAAGCTATCGCATACACTGCACACCTTTTTATAATAGATGCACGTTAGGTACGTCATTGCGACCACTACCAATTCCCTCTCGGAGTGAAACTGTGCGTGCTTATGTGCGTGTGTCTGTAGAAGATGTTAAGATCAGCCTCCCTGGCTGGGCGCCGCTTGGACGCGGGGGATGATTGCACCTAAGCCTACTAGGAAGAGCTGTTTGAAATCGGGGCTGCTTGATTTGTTCGACGTGCCACGAGACGCGCTGAACAATTGGCCGAGAGCTTGGGATCCCTAGTCAGGTATGTTTCCCACACTCTGTGGTGCTTGCAAGTCTTCCTTTCTCACAAGCCCTAGCCTGCCTAGCGCTGCAGACCCTATTCTGCACATGCGATGCAATGTTATTGCACTGTGACCTACGTTTTGTTTCTCTCTCGCCGTGTGACGAACTGAACGTGCACCTTCTCTCTTTCCTGGGTTGAAAAGAAGGCAGTGTTTGACTTTTCTCTCTTTCTCCCTCTCTCAATTTTTTAATCCTTATTCGCTGCGCCCTGCGCTCCCTGCTGGGCTGCAGAAATTAGGCGCCTTTTTCTAACTACTACCTCCCCCCCCCCCCATTTGGCGGAGAGAGATGAAGACGACAATTTCTTCGGACTGCCCTGAATTGAAAGGACATGCAGTCTGTTGGTTTACAGGGATCTGCAAAGCGGCTTTCCTGTGAAGTTTGTTTTCCAATGAAAAACTCTCGTTCACAGACTGCTTTTATTTCTCATTTTGAGCACGCGAGTATACCAAAATGTCACCTCTCCAAATTCCAGTGAAGGCACGCGAGCACAACAAGATCTCAAAAAAAAAAGGAATGGCGAAAACGAAATGAGTGAGAAAAGCAGTCTGTGAACGAGAGTTCTTGTTTAAAAAACTAACTTTACAGAAAAGCTGCCTAGCAGATTATTGCAAACTGTCCATTGTTGTCTCCTGCAGAGAATTTTTGGAAGACCAGAGCGTAAAGCGCGAGCACCGAGACGCTCTGAACCAGCTCTCAGAAGCTCCCATAAAGCTTCCATGATGCTACCATCAACGTATATATAATATTCACATGGATGTAAAACGGCATCATTATCAGTCCAAGATGGCAGCCTATGATCGTGCCCGAAACAGGGCGTATACACAGAAGAAATGGAGTGGTAGCAGCGCAGCACGAATGCAGCGCGTTAGGTGAAGAACTACACAATATTATATTTATTTTTTGTCAATTTGTCTATTATGTCATTTCATGCAGTGGCCGCCGAACTTTTGCCGCTGTTCATAGTGGTACTCTCGGTCTCTGAAGCTGGATGAAGATAACTAAGAAGCCTGTTTTTTACTAGCTACATAAATGTGAAACGAAGCTATAAATTAAGATGAAAAAGAAAAAGACAAATCTGGGAAAATTCGGTACTGGTGCATAAATGGCGCGCCGATTGCGCCGATGAAAAACGACGGCGGCGGCGGCCCGCCGATCAGTTCGCGTCGGCGGCAGCGACACGGCGAAAACTCTCGGCGGCGGCGCGCCGACCAGTCGGTGCACACCTCTACATAAACGTCCCCAAAAATTGTCCAACACATCGATTCTGTCACCATCTATTCATACTTTTTAAGCCAAGTCAAGCCGATTTTAAGCGGCTATTGGGTGAACCGAGCGTTTTGACCCTCAAATGGTTCGTGCCACCCGGTGGCAGCAGACGCGGCCAACACTGCCCGAGAGTTGGTGGGATGAGGAAGTTAAGAGAGCCATAGCAAAACGTCAGAAAGCCTCTAGGGAACACAGACATGCTAAGCAACGGGATGAACCGACAGATGATGTTGAAAGAAAATGGGGATCTTTCTAAGCTCTATAGAAGGGAAGCACCCCTCCCGATCAATGAAAAAATTAGAAGAAAGGGTGCTCAATGGCTGGTAGAAGTACATAAAATGGACAGAAAGGCAGCTGCGAAATTTTGGAACCATCTAAACTCCCTAAGAAATGAAACAAACCTAGAGCAGAGGTTTATAACTACAGCTCAAGGTGCTAGGCTAGAAGGGAACGAAGCTATTGAAGATATAAGAACAAGGGTGACAGAAAAATTTCAACAAAGAAGTGCTTCATGCACCACATTAGACAGGGATGGATCAAGTGGCACAATGGCTCCGTTTTCACAACGAGAGTGGCAAAAGGCTGAGAAGAGGGTTCCAAGTAGTACATCAACAGGCCCAGATGGCATTCCAATTATGCTGATAAATACATTGTTTCCGAAGTCTAAACAGACTTTGAGAGAGGCAGTGAGCAGAACAATAATTGATGGTGAAGTCCCTGATGGATGGCAACTTAGCAGGATGAGCATGATCTATGAAGGAAAGGGGGACAAAGGTGACATAAACAACTACCATCCTATAACAGTGACATGAGTGGTCTACAGGCTGGCGACGCAGATTATAAAGGAAAGACTGCTGGCATGAGTAGAAGATGAGGGGGTGCTGGGGGAACTCCAGAATGGGTTTCGGAAACACAGGAGGTTGGAAGACAATCTGTTCTCACTGACGCAGCGCATCGAAATAGCAGAAAAGGAACTCAGGTCCCTGTGGCTAGCATTTTTGGATATCAAGGGAGCGTATAATAGCGGGGTTCAAGAGGACTTGTGGGGAATACTCGACGACACTGGGTGTGGAAGATGGAGTCACTAATCTTTTAAAGGAAATCTATAAAAGTAACAAGGTAGTTATAAAGTAGGAAAAACAAGTATCCTGGCCCACAGAGGTGAAACGGGGACTTAGGCAGGGGTGTCCGCTGTCACCCTTGTTATTCATGATGTACCTACAAGGATTAGAGGCCAAATTAGAGGGAAGTGGACTTGGCTTCAACCTCTCTTTAGTCAAACAAGGAAAACTCATTGTGTTGTGTTCTGGGTTTTCGGTTTCGGAATGACATGTGAGGATGCCAGGGGGCGCCACTTTGGCATCCAGGATTTTAAGGCGACTGTAAAATAAAACCAGTGTGTGTTGAGTAACCGTAGAGTGCGGTTGTTGTTCTTTTCTTCGGCGCTTCGCGCCAACCCGCGTGTTCGGGCTGGTCGGCGTCCCCGCCGGCTGCGTACGTCTCCGTCGGTCGTCTTCTTCTTCTGCTTCGTCGGTACCAACCAGCCCCCAAAACAGCACATTGATCAGGCACTACCAGCATTAATGTACGCAGATGATATAGTAATGGCCGACAACAAGGAAGATTTCCAGAGATTGATGGACATCTGCGGTAATTAGGGAGATAGGTTAGATTTTAGATTCAGTAAGGAAAAATCAGCAGTCATGATTTTTAATGATAATGATCTTTGGTTTCAGCCTATAGTTCAGGATGATGGCCAGAGTTTTTCAAAGCACTGGGGTTTAGGGACAGAGAGGGCAAAATAGACTTTAAGCGGGTAGACTTAACTAGAAGGAGTTATCTGAATGGTGGCTAAAGTCAAGGCACGAGTGAAAATGAAACTCTTCACCTCAAAGTACGAATCCTCAACCTCACTTCCTCAAAGCAGGCAAGGCCGTGAATACGGAAAATCTGAGGCCCATATCACTGACTTCGTGCGCGGGCAAGCTTATGGAGACGATGGTACGGGATCGCCTCTCCCCATACCTTGAGGGCAAGGGCTTCTTTGCAGACACCATGTTTGGGTTTCGCCCACACATGTCTGCACAGGACGTCCTTCTCCAGGTCCATAGGGCCGTCATACAGCCCATGCAACACAATGATAAAGCCATCCTCGCCTTCGATCTGAAGGGGGCTTTCGACAATGTTAAACACAGCAGCATCCTGGCTAACTTGAGTTCCACCGATTGCGGGGCTAAGGCCTTTGCATATGTCAGAGATTTTCTTTCTAAACGCCAGGCACTTCTTCGGATCGAGGACGAGGAATATGGCCCGTACATTATGGGAACACGGGGTACCCCACTGGGAGAAGTGTTATCACCGCTCCTTTTCAACATTGCTATGATGCGCCTTCCAAGCGAATTGGCCAGGGTGGAAGGAACACAACAGGCAGTATATGCCGATGATATTACAATCTGGACCACTGAAGGGAGCCTTGGTGAAATGCAGGAACGCCTTCAGCAGGCCGCATCCATAGTCGAGGCGTGTGCCAACGATTGTGGACTCCAATGTGCTCCAAACAAATCAGAGCTTCTGCACGTTAGAGCGAAGCCAAGAGATAAGTCAGCCATACACATCTCCCTGTCTGGGGTTCCCATCAGAGAGGTGGAGGAGCTCCGGATTCTGGGCCTGTTCATTCACCACAGACTCAGACCGAACTCCACTATAGCGAAACTCCAGAGAATAGGCGAACAGGTAGGGCGCATGATCCACCGCGTTTCCAACAAGCGGGGTGGTCTGCGGGGCAGGAACGCGCTTTGGCTCGCCCACGCCTTCGTGACTAGCCGGATCCTCTACGCCGTCCCATACCTTCGCACTAACAAGCAAGAAGACGAAAGAATAGATCCCATCATTCGTAAGGCTACTAAACGAGCTCTGGATCTCCCGGTGGCCACTTCCAACGCCAAACTGAGGGCGTTAGGTGTGCTCAACTCCTACCAGGAGTTGCGGGAGGCCCACCTTATGAATCAATATACGCGGCTCGTGCAGACGGCTCCCGGGCGCAGCGTATTGCGGAACTGTGGCGGCATATGCTCTCGGTCTCTCGACTCCCCAGTAACATGGATAAGCACACGCACGAAAGCAGAAGACAGGCGCGGGCTCGGACGCTTGAGAGGCAACACGGCTCTCGACCTGGTGTATTCTACGTAGATATAGCAGGGCCTTCGCCCACGGGATTTTACACTGCCTGTGTAGTTCACCGGAAAAAGCATATAAATGGGCTCTCGTTCCGAGCACAAAATCCAGAGCGCGCTGAGGAAGTCGCGATAGCGCTTGCTGCTGCGGACCCCAACTCGAAAGTTATCATCACGGACTCCCGGAAAGCATGTGATCATTACTTTGTAGGAGAGATATCCCCCCTAGCCAGCCAAATTCTAAAACGGGCTCTCGCTGATTCAGCCCCGAAACGCATCGTATGGGCTCCTGGCCATCAGGGCGTACGAGGTAATGAGGCCGCTGACGCGGCCGCCCGAGCGCTTACCCACCGGGCTCCTCACCTTGGCTCTTATGACTCGGAGGCCAATACACCGCTGCTGCGGTTCAAAGAAATTCTGACCTATTATCGCGACACTCACCGCCTTTACCCGGCTCCTGCAAAGAGGCTGAGTAAGGCGGAAGAGCGAACTCTAAGGCGCCTGCAGACAGGTACTCTACTCTGTCCTGCAATCCTAAAACATTTCGATGCGAACACAGATGGGCGGTGCCCACACTGTGGGGAGACGTGTGATATCTTCCACATGGTATCGGGCATGTCCGAAAATTCCCCACCTACCCCCTTTTCCTACCCCTTCCCGAGAGGCATGGGAGACTGCCCACCTCAACTGCTCATCACTAGAGTCTCAACGGGCTCTGGTGAGACGGGCGCGAGTAGGAGCCTCGTCATGCGGTGTCCCGAACTAAGGACGCCGACGATGTAGCGGGGTCATGCTTTGGCCCCGTACCTCTCTCTTTTATAATAAATGTTTTTCATCATCATAATCAACCTCACTATCTAAAGAAAAAAAAATGATAAATCTAATGGTTAGTTTGCTAAGTATTACGGCTAGGTAGCGGTAGCCGCCGCCCAATCTAAAGGCTACAGCCACATTCATTCATCCATCCGTCCACTGCCAACCGAGTACTACGCCAAAAAAAAGGCCGCGTTTGCTGCCACCGGGTGGCACGAACCTTTTCGAGGCAAAAGCGTTCGGTTCACCCAATAGCCGCTTAAAACCGGCTTGACTTGGCTGAAAACGTATGGGTAGACGGCGATAGAATCGCCGTGTTGCACATTTTTTTGGGGACGTTTAGGTGGTGGGAACTAAAGGTCTAAGATTCCTCACTAACTTGTGAGGATCTTTACCGTGCGGTGGTTATTTATCCGTGGTCTTTGCTTGGCCAGGAGCCTTATGCATTCGCGAGAACCGCCTCTGCGCATAGATACGCTGTCTCGTTCTGTAATACTGTCTATAAGCAATGTGGTAACGATTTGCCCGATCATGAACACCGTGTGTTATGCTATTTGTGGATGTATGCCGTACGTGTATGTCTGGTAAGTGCGTGTGTAGCGTAAGGATCGATGTGTCGCTTCGGTGAAGTGTATGCTTGTGCCAAAACTTTCATTGAAGCTTCTTCTTGCGTAATTGCGTGAGACAGATACGAAATGCACAAGTTGGAAGCGATGGAATATCACCAGGCGTTCACACGACGTTATTTTCCAAGTGGCCTAAATATGTTGTCGCCGATTACGATTATCGGTTTTCTAAGCTATGTCTTTTCTTGTGGGTGTATACAAAGAAAAAAAAAGAAATAAAGTTGAAGATATGCTGGGAGCACTATAAATATTCGCTCAAAATTGCCAGCGTCTTCTTAAAATTAAACAGTGCCGCAAGGCAGTCGTGCCTTGCGGTGAAGTGCACTCTGTGTAATGCGGTAAAGCATACATATTGCGCGCGCTCGTGTTTAAATTGGAAATGTAGCACTGACATTGGGCCTCGTGTGTGCACCTAAATTGTACACGCGCTATCCTCCGTCTCATCAGTGACGATGCGGCAGTCAGTATCGTCATCATCTTCAGCTTGTGTAACAAGCACAGAACAATTTACCTAGTCAAATATATTTTGTGGCAGGCAATTCGCAAGGCATTCAGATGTTAGTTCATTGCAGGATTAATTCAAGATTGTTAAATGGCACTTTCAAATAAACGAAACATGCATATGAGAGGCTTCAGTCGTACTTCAAAATTTGTGCCATGCCTCAAATTGAAAATGATTATAAAGGAAATATATGCTAAGGCTGGGTGTACATTACCGTTCACAATTCAATTACCATTCATATTTTAGAAACTTAAAAAATTTGTAGCTCATGTTTTCCTATCGAGTAAGCACAAAAATAACTGTTGAAGTATGGTCTACAATTACTCACACAGTTTGCAAGAAATAGATCTTTGAAACGGATGTCGTGCCAGAACTAAGTGCAAGGTGGTTAGAGGAAACTGGTTATGACCCGACATAATAGCGCATGTTCGAACGTTTTACATGGGCTGCTTGTTGGCAAAATGGGGTGGGAATTAGGTAAGTGCCTGCAGGGATCTGCACCAAGAGACGAAACCTGCTACATCTTTTTCATAAATTTCATTATTTGTGTCAAGCATGCGTGCACTCTTCGTTGTTGTGTTCCCTCAGGGAGCAAGTATATGGCATACGCTTGAAATCCATAGGTTACCCCTGCGATTTGAAGATGTTATCACAGTGGACATGAACGTGCAATGTAGCTGAAAACGTTGCTGGGCACCAACTTTCTTAACAATCTGAACCCGCTTATACTACAAAAGTTACCACGTGACTTCAGCCAAATAGTTTCTAACTGTTGTGGTTACTGTCAGATAAAAGTAATAATGAGCTAGTTGTGCTTGGACAACAGTCTTGCTTTACTGTATTAAAATACAGTAATTTAGTACCTGCATATAGAACTGACCACTTAGTTATTTTTTTTATTTTTGGTCCTATTTGTTACAGTTTACTTTCAAAATATTTCATACAAGGTGGTTAAGTTTCAAGTCCATACAGTGGGCAAATTTTATCAGCAGTACCGCATGCTGTACAATCACTTTTACTTCTCCTAGAAAGCAGGGTGTTCCACTATTCCGGTATGTCTTGGCTGGGCTTCTCGACCTCGACGACTGTACATGTTAAACAGTTTGCCAAGTGTAACTACTTACTCCCCCATAACTCTAAATTTTGTCGAGCCATAATAAATAATTGGCAGTAAGGACCAGTTACAAAACCCTTTTTTATGAAGTGCTCATTAATCAGGGACCAAACAATTCTGTACATAAACGATGACAGCAACCACTTCTCCACAGATTGAACGATTAGGTTGTACTAATAAAAGCATTAATATAATCAGACTCTTTTTTTTTTGGAAAGTAAATACAATGCATAAATAGTCTTACCAGTCCGTGATTCAATATTGTAGCTAAACTATTGTTGAAAGCCAGAGTCATTTACAAATGCCATGTGAATTCCCGGAAAGCGCTAGGTAGCCTTATATAAATTGGGGATGTCTGCAAAAAAGCAAAAAGCCTACGTTTATGTTGAGCAGAAGTCCAAGTGAACATGCATGCATATGTTCATGAACTAGTTCCCTGTAACATGTGGTCCAATAGCTCTAGCTTAAAAGCTTCAGGCAGCTTTTATGCTGCTCCAAAAAGATTTTAGTTGCACCACAAGCTCCGGATATGCCTTTCATGAGTCACGTCACTGTGCCTGTTGAGTCTTTAAAAAAACAGGTTTGAAGGGGATGCTAAAAGTTTTTTTTTAAGGGGTGAGTAGCAGAGAGCATTAATTTATTAAAGTCTTCAATTTTATTATGTTAGCTCTGAGGCTTGCAGGTATGTTAAATGAGCATGGTCATATGAGTAACACCTCATAGGTCAATAATTTTTGGGTTGACAGCAAGGTATGAAGAGACATGATTATGAAAATTGCAGAAGTAGAAGTAATGAAGTTGTCGAGAAGACTTTGTTAACAGTACATTTACAGGCTTCACGCACAATTTGCTTTCCAGCAGGGTGAATTTACTTTTTCTGATGCTTCCGATGGCATCATTGCACTTCATAAGCACTGGTTTTATGCACTGCACGTGACGATCTTGTTTTTTCAAGGTTCATGTACTGATTAAAAAGTATAGGATCAAGAAACTTACATGTTGTCTTAAGGCATAATCAGGCTCACCATAGAGGTAATTGGTGACATTTTAGTGAGTTGTATGTGGGAGGTCTGTGTACATAACATCATAGTAATCTTGCAATACTGTAGCTTTATTTGTGTAACGAGTGAAGCTTCTTTTCCTGTTAAAAATTTCTCCCAAGCAAACGAGTTCCAACAGTAGGATTTGCCCTTGGGTAAAGCAGGTGGTAAGAGTGAGCTTATTCAGAAGCCCTTCAAGAGTACCCACTAAAGGAATTAGTATCTATAGGGCAAAAATTCCAGTGCACCAAGAAGGGCAAGGGAGGACAGTGCAGGTTAACATTTCAGGAGGGCATCTTCTGGACATCATCCTTCTCTAGCCACAAGCTTGTATGGCCAATGTTTAGCAGACTCCTACTAACATAAACTAGGTATAAATGTTGCTTCTCTATTGCAAGATGACACACCATATACCTTTTGAGAGTCTCCTCACCACAAGCCCTTACATTAGCCTAAAAATATTTTTTTCTACGGTGCCCTTTTTTGTCCTAAACAGTTGTCTCAAGCAACAATATTCACATTGTGACAGTATAGCTGGTGACCACAGAGACTGCTCCAGCCATCACGATGTATACTCCACTCAAAATGTAAGACACTGCAAAATCATATTCCGGTGTGCGTGCATACGACCTTGAACATGCAAGCAGTGACCACTTCTCTTGTGTTCTCTGCACTGGCGCGTGCTTGTTGCACACCTGTTCAAGATTGTGACAGTGAAATTAGTTCTGGCAATGCTGTCTCAGAGGTAAGACTGTGTACACCCTTAGGAACACCATGGTGGAGCGAGCAGAGGTGCATATCAAATGCAGTAATAAACTGACAATACCATGGTGATATAAGCACACTTGCATTCATTTATTACATGTTTATTGAGGCAGACATCACACAGCTCAACCTAGTTGTGATCTCTTTTCGTTATTGTCTACATAGTTTTCCCGTTGGTCACAGCCAGGAAGAAAAATTTCTCTGTGGGAGCACTATATTTTAAGCTTGCATGACTCCAATGAAGCACTGTGCGAACAGATATATTGAAAATGTCCATACTTCGGGTCCTATAAATGGTGAACTGGCTGTCACATTCAGCCGGTGATCCTGCAGGAGCTTTAGCATATACTCTAAGGTCATTTTGCATCAACAATGCCACATACAATAGTTTAACAATGGTTGTTAATGGGCAAGATGATGCATAGCTTCAGGGAGGTAATTAATCTAAGGGGGAAAATTATAGCTGCCTAAGCACCACTGGAAAAATGAAAAATCACAGAAAAAGAGCATCGGTCGCAGCTGAACTACAGAAAATATTTACACTGCACCACACATTCGCATCGTCTAGAATTTTCCCTAATAATGTTATACCAACCTGCCTAGCAGCAAGTACTTCTAAGGTAAGAAAGTGCAGAATGACACTTGCATAAGACAGGGAACAGGACGCCAGTTAACTGCCATCTATTTTTGTTTGTGCAGGGTGTCTACCAACCTGGGAAAGTCGGGGAATTGGGGCCTTGCTGGAAAACTGTAGGAACTTTGGTAAAACCTGGCTGATTCATGGAAACTGGCGGCAGTCTGTGCCACCATCACAAAAATAAGCATTACCCTTGATCAATACTCAAAAAGTCACTCCTTCGACTGCAACTACCGTGAACAGCTAGAAGAGGCCTAAAAAAAGACAATGCATAACTGTTTTTTTTAGTGTACAAACAAAAGGATACACCGACCAAATTAACACAAAGTTTACTGATGTTTGGGCACCTGATGTTGTTCTTAATAACAGCCATAAGAAAGGTACATCGTATTTAAGTATGACTAGGTGCGTGACGTAAGCACCAAAAGTATATGGTCAGCGTTCCATAAATCTTATTGAGTATATGTGCAGCTGTGTGAATGTGCAGGGATTCCAGGTGCTGGCATGATGAAAGCTTGTTTTCTTCGACTAGAACACGGTTGCTTGACCAGTCAATTTGAAAGCCTGTATATTCCGCATGTTCAGAGAGGGCATCCAAGGCCACCCATGATTTGGTGACTTCATTTTGACCTGTTGTGTTGTTTAACTCTTTCATTGAAATCACAGGTCTCATAGACTGACATGTTGTCACACTCGTGGCAGACTACAGTGTAAAGAAGACTACAGAAACTTCGCTCGGCAGCTTATTCTTTCCATTGACTAAAGCATTCCTTAGCTTCCATGTTGGTACATGCACTATTTTGATGTATGTTCCTTCTACATATCACATATCATATCTGGCTTTCCAAGCACAGCATTTCTCACATCGGTAAATTTGTGCATATTTGTCGTGGCCACAAATTCGGCTTGGCTTGAAGGCCTTTTAGTTTGGTGCATAGGTTAGAACTGCCATCACAAGAGGTTTGCTGGGCTATGTCTTGCCTTGTATAATATTATTGCTATTATTATTATTATTATTGGCGATGCAACTGCAAACGTCCTCCGCTATGCACTTATTGCAGATATTTCAAGAGTAGCACACTCTCTTCTCATTTCATTTTCTTGAGATGCTGTTATTAAATCCATGAGTATTTTTTATCATTATGTTCATAGAAGAGTACGTAAATGAAGGTAGCATGAAGGTAACTAAAACACGCAACTTAGCTTCACAAAAAAAGCCTACTGGCTTTTTCAGCTTGCCTTTGTTGTACATAGCTTGGTCACTCCTCACAACGGTGTTCATGCTGTCTGAGACGCATCTGGAAGCTAAGTTGCATGTTTTGGTTGCTGACAAGGAAGGCTTCTTTTCAACTCTAGATGGCTCTATGTATAATGATAAGGTAGCCACTGGTTTGGAAAAAAGCTGAATAAATCATTTTCTGAGCAATTGTAGCCAATCAATTTATGTGGATGGACATGCATCTTCACTTTCACATGCAAAGTCTGGTGTACCCCAGGGAGCAATCATGGGACCAGTTTTGTTTCTCATTTACATCAACGACATTGGACATGGTTTGTCATCTACTATCAAATTATTTACATACAACTACATCATTTATAAAAAAATTGACAGTACCCAAGCTAACGAGTCATTATAGTTGGACCCTAATAAACTCGCATTTTGGTGTCACCATGGCAAATTAACCCTTCCAAAACGAAGGCCATGACGTTTACAAGAGCATATAAAACAAATATGAGTCAATATGAAATTCAAGCTCTCCCCATTGAAAAAGTATCCCTATTTAAGTATCTTAGAATTCATTTATCTTCTGACCTGCCTTAGAATAAGCGCATCGATATCATAACTAGTGAAGTGTCAAAAGCACTTGGATTTATTAAAAGAAACCTTTACTTGGTGAACTATACCTCTAAAATGCTAGCATACACTACACTTGTCTGTTCAAAGATAGAATATGCATCCATCATCCAGAACCCACATCAATCATATCTCATTGATTAACTAGAATTAAAATAAAATGCAGCACGATTTATCACCAAGTGGTATTCTCGCAAGTGCAGCACTATAGATATTACACACTAACTTTCATTACCCCTTCTTGAAAAACGCAGACTGTCGTCACTGTTGTTGCATTTTCGTACACTTTATCATAGTAAATGTGCCTTCATGAAGCTTGTACAAACACACCTCATAATATTTTGAAACATATTGATCACCAATTCAAAATACACCCTTTTTTGGCACGCACAGTTATGTATCAACACTCACCATTACTTCGAAGCACACATCACTGGAACACACTGCCAAGCGACATCCCTTAATTCATTCATCGTGCCACCTTTGTAAACCAATTCGATATTTTCTTGGACATATGACTTACCTATCTGTGTGAGTTTGTAAGTGCATGTATGTGCTTATTTTTACTCTTCTTTCATTTTAAATATATTTTCTCCTTAAAGATGATAGTCTTGCTTGGGATACTCCAATGCAAAAATTTTAGTCTGTCGGCAAAAAGGCTCAAGTACGACCACATCCACAGCATCCACCAGTATTGCTCAAGTTCCTGCGTTCATACTTGTACGATTGTCAATAAAAAGCAAATATTGAACATATTTGAGGCACAATGTCAACACGTCGATATTGTGCACTGTGTTTATTTATACTAGAAAAGGTACAAATAAGTAATTCTAAGCACTGCAGCTGACAATGCGACGCTTCGCATGGAAAGGCGAGTCTCCTACGCTTTGCTAAGACAATACTGTGCTGCTACCTGTCTTGAAATCTACAAAATATGGCCTCCAAGATTGCACGCATGCTGCGTGCTCGCTATAACAAAGGTCATCCTTTCGTTTTCTAAATTACCGCCAGATGGCGCTCATGTCTCACGCAACACCTCCAGGATCCCATTCACCAGTTTTCTCGTGCAAAACATCAAATAAATATTTCTGTCTATTTACTCTTTTCAGGCGAAATACAATAGTTTTTTGACGACATTTTTGGTCAATATGCAGATAGGGGGCAATTTTTTCATGGCAATTTTCTGTATGTATATTTTTTTGCACTATAGCTGTGTCTTTCTTATTGAGTTCTCATTCCTGTCACAATTTTTTTTTTCCTTTTGCATCTTTGTCTATGGAACTGTATTTTACATTGTTTACCACTTTAATTTATAATGGCAATGTTCTGATTTGCAAATTTATTGTATATTAAAACCCCCTGCGTAATGCCTGAATGGGCCTTTAGGGCATATATTAATAAAAAAAAGTGTTGATGCACAAAGCGGGTGACTGAACGAATAAGTTTTATGCCCTGTTACTAACACTTAATCAGGAACATGTAGCGGCAAGTGTGAAAAAAGCAAAAAGGCAAAAACTATCAGTTTTTATTTCAGTGAAGATTCATGTGCCACTAAGAGCTGTTGTTTCAGAAAAAGA
>WOVY01002474.1:0-24078 GCA_013436015.1 Rhipicephalus annulatus | reverse complement strand
GTCGGCTTCTGAACGCAAGCTTATAGAAGAACAAGTCAACGACATGTTCGCGCGCAACGTCTTCGGGCTTTCGACAATCGCATGGTCTTCTCCTGTCGTACTTGTAAAAAAAGGATGGCTCGGTACGGTTCGCATTGATTACTGGTCACTCAACAAAATTACTCATAAAGACGTCTACCCAATGCCTCGCATTGACGACGCTCTTGATACTTTACAAGGTGCCGAGTACTCTTCAAGTCTAGACTTGCGCTCTGGTTATTGGCAGATTCCGATGCATGAGTCTGATAAAGAGAAGACTGCGTTCGCTACTACGCCAGGCGGGCTCTTTAAATTCAATGTGATGCCTTTTGGCCTATGCAATCTGTCATCACATAAAATTGGATGTGCTGTCTTTGTGCCACAATTGAACGAATGTTAGACACGGTACTGCGGGGATTAAAATGGAAGACGTGCCTTTGCTACCTGGACAACACTGTCATCTTTTCGTCCAGCTTCTCACAGCACCTGGAACAGCTAGACGAAGTCCTCAGGTGTTTAGCTAAGGCCGGTCTCCAGCTCAACACTAAGAAGTGTCCGTTTGCTAGTCACAGCATCAAGGTGTTAGGTCGCGTCACCAGTAAACATGGCGTTGAGCCCGATCCCGACAAGGTTGCCGCGGTACTGCACTTTCCTAATCCAACCACACACAAAGACCTCCGCAGCTTTCTTGGCTTGGCGTCGTATTTCCGCAACTTTGTGCGTGATTTCGCTACTATTGCGGCTCCTCTGAACAAACTTCTGACAACGAACGCGCCCTTTGTCTGGTCGGATGAATGCAGAGCCGCTTTTCACACCCTCAAGCGATGCCTCACATCACGGCCAGTGCTTCACTATTTCGGCCCTGCAGCACCTACTCTGCTACACACTGACGCAAGTGGACTTGGCATAAGTGCTCTCCTTCTTCAGCAGAACCACGCTTTCGAAGAACAAGTCGTGGCCTACGCGAGCCGTACTCTTTCACCTGCTGAGCGAAATTACAGCATCGCTGAGCAAGAATGTATCGCCATTGTGTGGTCCATACAGTATTTTCGCCCTTATTTATACGGGAGGCATTTCACCATAGTGACTGACCATCATGCTCTGTGTTAGTTATCGTCTCAAAAGTTTGTCGGGACACCTTGGCTGTTGGGTACTACGATTGCAAGAGTATGACTACAGCGTCACATATAGGTCGGGTCGACAGCACATAGATAACGACGCTTTGTCACGTTGCCCGCTCTTGTAAAGTGCCGAACAGTCACCTTCCATTTGTTCGTCACCATCCACCAAAGTGACCAAGCAGACAACTGCTAGTTCGAAAGAGTTCGTTGCCTCAGCGGACCTTCTTTTGTCCACAGATCTCGCCTCGCTCCAACATGCCGATACCTTCTGCCGCACAATCACCGATAGGCTCACTGGCTTATCGCGTGCTCCAAACAGCCGCCTAAGATGACAATTTGCCCCGTTTCAAGCTTCAACATGGAACATTATGGCGGCAAATCTACCATCATCTCGGTAACCAACGGGTTCCCGTCATTTATTCGCTCACTTCGTCTGGAAGTCCTACAGGCGTTTCATGACGACGCGACAGCTGGCCACTTAGGGTTCCTCAACACTTACGACCACCTCAAGACTCGGTGCTATTGGCCTGGCCTCTCCACTTCTGTCGCCAAGTACGTCGCTTCTTGCGCGTCATGGCAGCACCGAAAACGTACCAGGTCTCCTTCCCGCGGGACCATTGCAGCCACTGACATGCTCTTCCTCCCCCTTTGAATTTGTGTGCATAGACTTATACGGACCTCTTCCGCTTACGCCAGCCGCTCATCGGTGAATTGTTACTGCCATGAACCACCTTACTCGCTATGCGGAGATAGCAGCTCTTCCGTCTGGTGCTACCTCTGAAGTCGCCGATCTTTTCCTTCGCGCTATTATTTTACGACATGGTGCGCCGCGCGTGCTTCTTACTGACTGTGAAGAGACATTACTTTCACATGTCCTTGCTGAACTTCTCCAGGCCTCTAACACCATCCACAAGACCACGTCACCTTATCACCCAGAAAGTAGTGGTCTGACTAGGCGTTTTCACCGAACTTTGTCTGACATGATCTCCATGTACGTTCAGCCGCATCACAAAAACTGGGACACTATGCTTCCTTTCGTCACGTCCGCATATAATACTGAAATACAGCGTACGACGAGTTACAGCCTTTTTTTCTCGTTTATGGCCGTGTACCAACTTTTGTTGTAGACGCCACCTTTTTGTCCACATCTTCCGTTCCATCTCCATCTCTTCCGAAAGAGTTTGACGCTCGCATTGCCCGCTGCCGTGAAATTGCCCGCACAACACTGCTACCATTCAGGAGAAGAGAAAAATCGACAGTATTGCAGTGGGTCGAGTTGTTCTGTTCCGCACAGGCGATGAAGTCCTTTTGTGGACACCTGTTCGTGCACCTGGGCTCTGATAAAAATTTCCTTCACCGATATCTCAGTTCATACACCATTCTGCAACGAACATCCGAAGTCAACTATTGCTTTGCTCCTGTCAACGCGGCTCCTGATCGTCGTCGCCGCCACAACAATTTCGCCCATGTCTTTCGACTCAAACCATATATTTTCTGGAACACTATCCACCCAACCCATGCTAAACCCATTTCTTTACTAGATGAAGATAATATTCCCATCCCAGAGTTCAAGGTCGCCGAAACACTAAACTCCACGTTTTGCTCAGTATTTACTGATGAACCTGACGATGCATTTTCATGTGTTCCCGGTGTATCTCCATGTGTGCCGTCCCATGATTGTCCTGCTACGCCCAGTGTCATTTTCGAACCAAATGGCATCATACAAGTCATTGATTTCTTAAAAGTGACGTCATCAGCTGGTATTGATTGTATCAATTCTAAAGTTTTAAAAAATACCAAACATCTCTGTGCTGTCATATTGTCGCACATCTTCCAGCAATCACTGTCATCTGGAGTGGTGCCACGGGACTGGAAGGTTGGCAAGGTCATTCCGATACCCAAAAAAGGTCCGTCATCCTCACCTTCAAACTACCGACCCATATCACTAACATGCGTGTGCTGTAAAATAATGGAACATATAATTTATTCTCAAACAGTCAAATTCCTGATCTCTATAAACTTTTTCCATCCCAGTCAGCACGGATTTCAGAAAGGCCTCTGCTGTGACACACAACTAGCGCTCTTTATTAACGACATCAGCTCAAGTATAAATCAGAATGTTCCTGTAGATGCCCTTTTCCTAGATTTTGAAAAAGCTTTCGATAAAATACCCCATCAACGCCTTTTTTTAAACTTTCCCGCTTAAACATTGACCCAGCAGTTTTAGAATGGATACGAAATTTTTTGTCAAACCGGGAACAGTTCGTTTACTCCAACCAGACATCATCTACCACGCGTCCTGTCCTTTCAGGTGCACCTCAGGGTACGGTGCTCGGTCCCCTTCTATTTTTAATTTATGTTAACGACCTACCTAGCAATATATCGTCCCAAATTCGTTTATTCGCTGACTATTGCGTGATTTATCGTCCTATTAACTGCCCTAATGACTCCCAGATCATTCAAAATGATCTAATAACTATAGAAACCTGGTGCAAAAAATGGCTCATGACTTTGAACATTAGGAAAACCTCCGTCATCTCTTTTCATCGCAGGAAATCTCACCCGGCTACTTCATACTTTTTTTCTGGTTGCGAAATATCCCTGGTGAATTCCTACAAATATTTAGGTATAAACATTACGCCAGATCTTACTTGGTCCTCCCACATAACAAACATTTCTAACGAAGCAAACAAAGTCCTTGGTTACCTAAGAAGAAATTTACGACTTGCTCCCCCTTCTGTTAAACTTTTAGCATATCAAACACTAGTCCGTCCGAAGCTTGAATACACTTGCGCCGTCTGGGATCCCCACCAACCTAATCTATCCAAAACATTAGAATCTGTCCAAAATAGAGCATCTAGGTTTATATATTCCGATTACTCGCGCCACACAAGCGTTACTAACTTAAAGTTTAAAGCCCATCTTCCCAGCCTTGAACTGCGACGCAAAGTCGCTAGATTAGCTCTTTTTCATAAATTTTTTCACTCGCTGTCCGACGCATCTGTTATCATGCCCGCGCATCGCATATCTTCCCGCACTAACCACAACTCAGTTTACCCTGCGCATGCCCGTACAACTGCTCACCTTCGGTCATTCTTCGTTCAGACGGCGAAGGATTCGAATGACCTTCCGTCCCACGTCGTGCGCCACTCCAGCCCCATTCTTTTCAAAGCGCACATGGAAGAAACCCTGTATTGGCCACCCCTCATGTAACACCCCTCCCTGGGGTTTTTGAGGTATAATAAATAAATAAAAAATAAATAAATAAATATTCGGCGCTCCAACCCTTTCTAACTTGCTGCCCTCTTTCGCGAAGGGGGGGAAATAGTGTGAGTGCTGACTATGTACTTCATACTTCATCTTCATCTGTACGACATAACCATTGCAGTGATAATCATCGTATGTCATGTGGGCTTGGTCTCTTTGGCCTGTGCATCTGGATTGAAAATATGACCTGGTTACTGCCGTACCGGACACGGTCTCATATATATAAATATATATATATATATATATATATATATATATATATATATATATATATATATATATATATATATATATATATATATATATATATATATATATATATATATATATATATATATATATATATATATATGCTCCCCGATGCTTCGGCGCACGAGCCCCGCTCGAGAGGAAAACTGACAGCCGCAGTTCCGGAGGCAAGAACTGCGTCGTCGTCGAACTTTCCAAGACCTCCTCTTTGTCCGCCCAACGAAATTGATGTACTAGTAGAAGGTGTTGCTGTACGCGCACTTGTCGACACAGGCGCCGTCGTTTCTGTAATTTGTGAAAAACTGTGTCGCGATTTGAGAAAAGTTACAACGCCGCTTACAAATCTTGCTCTGCGTACAGCCACCTCCCATTACATCGCGCCGACAGCTCAGTGCACAGCACGCGTTCTTATTCAAGATGTTTGGTACGCTGTCAACTTTGTTGTTCTCCCACGTTCATCTTACGACGTCATACTAGGATGGGATTTCCTTTCTACCCATCAGGCCCTCGTCGACTGCGCTCGTGCTGAACTCACGTTGACGAATCCGTGCCTTGACATCGACCACCACAGTCCCTCAAAAGTGTTTGCCGCAGCTGACGTCCACATCGCGCCGTTGTCCGCCGTCCTAGTGCTTGTGTTTTCTCCTGCTGCCACTAACTCGACGCTCCTGTTCCAACCAACTATAGCTAGTGTGCAACACCGAACCATCGTCCTCCCGTTTGCCGTCATCAACTTTTCCAATGGTTCGGTGGTACTTTATGCGTGCAACGTTTCTGCTTGCCCATAGATCCTGCTACGCGGCGAGTGTCTGGGGAGCCTTGAGACCTTAGATTGTATTTTCGAAGACCCGATCTATCCAGACAAGCCATTCTTACCGACTTGTGCCATTACACCCGCAGCTAACGCTAATGAACCTATGGATCTATTCCGCAAGTCCATTGATTGCAACCTCACGCCTGGGCAGCAGGAACAGCTGATCAAGCTCCTACAGCGTTTTTGGGCCTCGTTTGACCACAATCAGCTTTCCTTAGGTCGAGCGTCATCTGTTGTTCATCGTATAGATACCGGTCAAGAGACGCCATTACGGCAGCGTCCATATCGTGTGTCAACTACCGAACGCTGTGCCATTAATGAACAGGTTGACGACATGCTGACACGTGGCATAATCGAACCGTCAAGCAGTCCCTGGGCCTCTCCAGTTGTGTTGGTGAAAAAGAAGGACGGATCCATCAGGTTTTGCGTGGACTACCGACGTCTCAACCGAATCACGCGCAAAGATGTCTATCCGCTGCCACGCATTCACGATGCCTTGGACTGCCTACAGGGAGCCGAATTTTTCTCTTCTTTAGATCTGCGCTCTGGATACTGGCAGGTACCCATGGCAGAGGCCGATCGCAAGAAAACAGCTTTGATCACGCCCGACGGGCTTTACGAATTCACAGTCATGCCCTTCGGCCTCTGCAACGCGCCGGCTACTTTCGAGCGGATGATGAACTCTATCCTTCGAGGCCTCAAATGGAACGTTTGCCTGTGTTATATAGATGACATTGTCGTCTTTTCAACTGATTTCGCAACCCATTTAACCCGCCTCGAGAAAGTACTCGCGTGTATTTCTGCCGCGGGGCTGCAACTGAATCTGAAGAAGTGCCATTTCGCCGCTCGAAAGCTTACGATCCTTGGCCACGTGGTTTCAAAAGACGGCATTCATCCTGACCCTGCCAAACTTACAGCCGTTTCAGCGTTTCCCAAACCGACCACCATAAAAGAGCTCCGAAGCTTCATAAGCCTGTGCTCTTACTTCCGGCGCTTCGTTCGCAATTTCGCGACGATCATCGCTCCTTTGACCAAGCTCCTCGCCGGCTCCAGAGACTTTTCAGCCTGGTCTGCCACCTGTGACGATTCTTTCAATGAACTGCGCCGCCTCCTCACGTCGCCGCCTATTCTGCGACACTACGACCCATCGGCACCCACAGAGATCCACACCGACGCTAGTGGTGTCGGGCTAGGCGCTATTCTTGCACAGAAGAAAGACGGCTTCCAAGAGTACGTCGTTGCCTACGCAAGCCGAACTCTTAGCAAAGCCGAAATCAACTATTCCGTCACTGAAAAGGAATGTCTGGCCATTATTTGGGCGATAGAGAAATTTCGACCTTACTTGTACGGACGCCCTTTTGACGTCGTGACTGACCACCACGCCCTCTGCTGGTTGTCGTCACTGAAGGATCCAAGTGGTCGCCTCGCCCGATGGGCATTACGCCTTGATTGATTGATATGTGGGGTTTAACGTCTCAAAACCACTCTATGATTATGAGAGACGCCGTAGTGGAGGGCTCCGGAAATTTAGACCACCTGGGGTTCTTTAACCTGCACCCAAATCTGAGCACACGGGCCTACAACATTTCCGCCTCCATCGGAAATGCAGCCGCCGCAGCCGGGATTCGAACCCGCGCCCTGCGGATCAGCAGCCGAGTGCCTTAGCCACTAGACCACCACGGCGGGGCGATGGGCATTACGCCTCAAAGAATATAATATTCGCGTGGTCTATCGCTCCGGCCGGAAACATTCGGACGCAGACGCCCTATCCCGTTCGCCCCTACCCCCTGACCCGGACTGCTGCGAAAGGCTAACCTGTGATGCCACTGCCGTCACCATCGCCGACATGCCATCAGAGCAACGCAAGGACCCGTGGGTTGCTTCGATTCTAGACATCCTGGCTGGGCGGACGGCTTCCCCCCCTTCTCGCTCGTTGCGTCGACAAGTCGAGCACTTCGCCACTCGCGACGACGTGCAGTACCGACGCAACTACGCACCCGGTGGACGTCAGTGGCTACTCATGATTCCACGTCATCTGCGATCCGAAATTTGTTCCACGTTTCATGACGACCCCCAATGTGGACACGCAGGTTTCCTGAGGACTTATTCTCGCATACGTCTTCGATATTACTGGCGTGACATGTACCGATTTATACGACAATACGTTCGGGCCTGCTCGACATGCCAGAGACGAAAAACTCCCCCTTATCACGCCAGCGGTACCTTGTTACCCTTACCATGCCCATCCCGACCATTCGACCGCGTCGGCATCGATATCTATGGTCCCCTTCCCAACACTGCTGACTGTAACCGCTGGATCATAGTTGCCGTCGACCATCTCACGCGGTATGCCGAAACTTCATCCCTTCCCTCGTCTACAGCAAAAGACGTTGCGACTTTCGTACTTCACAACATCGTATTACGTCATGGAGCACCTCGGGAGTTACTGAGCGATCGTGGTCGCGTATTCTTGTAAGACGTCATCACAGCATTGCTGCGTGAGTGCCACGTCGTTCACCGCACTACAAGCGCCTATCATCCCCAGACCAATGGAATGACAGAGCGCTTCAACCGCACCCTTGGTGACATGCTGTCCATGTATATCTCGTCAGACCACTCCAATTGGGACCGAGTGCTCCCGTTTATCACGTTCGCCTATAATACCGCCATTCAAAGCACTACTGGGTTCTCTCCTTTTTTCCTCCTTTACGGACGCGAACCTTCTTGCACTATGGACACCATTCTTTCGTACATACCTGACCCCTCAGAGTCCACGACTTTGTCTCAAGCCGCTACATACGCTGAAGAATGCCGCCAACTGGCCAGATCATTCACAACCCAAGACCAAGGACGCCAAAAGCACCACCATGACGCATCAAGTAACAAAGTAGCACTACTTCCTACGATCCAGGTTCACTCGTCTGGCTGCATGTCCCTTCTGCTACACCTGGCCTTTCTACCAAGTTGGTCCCCAAGTATCACGGCCCATATCGTGTGCTACAAAAAACGTCACCAGTGAATTACCTCATTGAGCCACTGGAACCATCTTCTGACCAACGTCGTCGTGGCCAGGAAATTGTCCACGTCTCGAGACTTAAGCCCTGCTACGACCCTCCCGTATTTACTTGTCCATAGGTCGCCAGGATGGCTCCTTATTTCGCGGGGAGTAATTGTAATGAATTAATGAATCTGAATAACGGACGCTCTGCTGACAATGAAGAAGACGACGATGATCGGTGGCTGCAGTAGTAGGTCGCGCACGCCGCTCGCCATTAGCCAGACCTGCCTGAAAAAGCATATTTTGCCAAGCTGCGTCTGAACCTTTTTCGACGTACAACACCTCTATTTGAATATATATATATATATATATATATATATTGTAGTGAAGAAGATGAATGCTACTCAGAAGGGCAGGGGGTATGACTCAGTCGGTGAAGAAGACGACGTTTGGTTGGCTGGCGACTCAGGCTGGTTCCGCCATTACCACTTAACGTGTCGTGACCGCTCTCCTGTTTTATAAAAGAGTGCAACTCTAAAACGCCTCATTATAATTGGTGGAGAGTGCTGGGTAACGCCTAATCCTGGAACTGCGAAACCGTACGTTGCCTCCAGTTGCTACGATGTCCACGGACGATGATCAGCAGGCGGCCGCCTCGGTTCCAACTACTGCAGCTCCTGTCTGTCTTGGCTCCTTTCGGCAACGCGATCCACCTACCTTCAGTGGAACCGATGACAAAGACGCGGAAGACTGGCTCGACGAATACGACCGGGTGAGCAAGCACAACAAGTGGGACGATGCACACAAGCTTACTGTCGTCCAATTTTATTTGACCGACGTCGCCAGTCTGTGGTACCGTAATCACGAGAGAGACCTCCCCACCTGGTTGGCCTTCCGAACGGCGTTTGCGGACTTGTTTGGCCGTCCAGCACTTCGCAAACTATGGGCCGAACAGCGCTTGCGTACCAGGGCTCAGCAGAATGGTGAGCATTACACCAGTTATATCGAAGATGTGGTCGACCTTTGCCGGCGTGTCAACTCGGCCATGCCAGAAGCCGAGAAGATCAAACACATCTTGAAAGGCGTAACTGACGACGCATTTCAGATGCTTGTCGCCAAAAGCCCGCAAACGGTAGCGGAAGTGATCCAACTGTGTCAGAGCTATGATGAGCTCTGGAAACAGCGTGACACCACTCGTCGTGCTACCGCGCCATGTGCAACCATCTCCGCTTTAACGTCGGCTGGCTCTATAGATCACACCAGTTTGCTTCTCGAGATCAAGCAATTTGTACGAGAGGAGGTCACACGCCAGTTGTCCCTCGTGCCTTATACCTCCGAAAGTGCCCCATCTACTTTAGCGCCATCAATACAGCGAGAAGCCCAGGAGCAAGTGTCCGAGGCGCTACCAACAGCTCACGCACCACCTGTGGCTGCTCCATTGACCTATGCCGAAGCACTGAATGGAACCCGACGTCCACCTGTCGCGAACGGCCACGTTTCTTTGTCGCGAGCGCCTACGTCCACGCGTCCCTTTGCCGTACCGACGGAGCCTATGTACCAGGCTGCCCGTCCTTTCTCCCGACCACCACCTCGACGCTTTCAGAACCCTTGGCGCACTCAAGACAACCGCCCCATATGCTTCGCCTGTGGAATTGCGGGTCACGTGGCACGATTTTGTCGACGGCGTGAGTTTTTCCTGCGTGACGACGTCAGGCCCAACAATTATGATTTACCCCCACGACCGGAGCCGGCTGTATATGGCGAGACTACCACCATGGACACATTTTCACCTCGCCGGAACTTCAACAGACACCGGTCGCCTTCACCTCAACGCCGTTCCCTTTCCCCTATGCTCCGTCGACCTCGCCCTGTCCCTGAGGAAAACTAGGAGCCGCGGTTCCGGGGGCAAGAACTGCGGATCTTTCGAACTCCACAAGATCTTGTTTTTCGCCGTCCAACGTCGTTGCTGTCTCCGTTGAAGGTATACCTGTTTTTGCATTGGTCGATACTGGCGCCGCAGTGTCTGTAATGACTGAAAAACTTTGCCGTCGACTAAAAAAAGTCACAATGCCTCTACACGACTTCGTTTTAAGCACTGCGAGCGAGCAACGAATTCGCCCTTTTGCTGCATGCACAGCACGTGTCGTTATTGCTGACAATATATATGTCGTCGAGTTCGTAGTGCTCCCGCAGTGTTCCCATGACATTATATTAGGCTGGGACTTTCTCTGCACTCATCATGCCGTCATCGACTGTGCTCGCGCGGAAGTGGAGTTCGCGCCGTTATGCGACGCTGCTTCACTCGACTCGTCCCTTTCACCTGCAAAAATTTTCGTTGCCGCCGACACTTCGATACCCCCGTTCTCGTCCGCCCTAGTTCCGCTTTCCTGTGACGTCTATAGTGGCTCAACTGTTCTTTTTACGCCTTCTGAAACCGCTGTTCGCCGCAAGTGCTTCCTGATTCCTTTCGCCGTTCTGAATATTCACGATGGATCAAGTGCAATTTATGTATCAAATCCGTTTCCCTCGCCTTCCAAGTTACTGTGCGGAGAGTGCCTGGGCTTTGCCGATGACATTGATCCCTCGAGTGCACGTGTAGTTCCTGACCACTCGACTACGCTACCTATTGATGCTGTTGATTGCTGCGCGTCATCCTCTTCCCCATCATTCACCGACGCAATTTCGCGCTGCATCGACCCCAACCTTACGGCCCAGCAGCGCACCGACATCATCGCCCTCCTCGAGCGCTTCCGTGCCAGCTTCGACCACCAGCAACTGACTTTGGGCCGTGCTTCCACTGTATCTCACGAAATCGACACTGGCCTTCACGCTCCTTTACGTCAGCGTCCGTATCGGGTATCGGTATCTGAGCGTCGCATAATCGCGGAACAAGTTGACGACATGTTGAAGCGAGGTGTTATTGAGCCTTCTAACAGCCCGTGGGCCTCCCCAGTTGTTCTAGTCAAGAAAAAGGATGGCTCAATAAGATTCTGCGTCGACTACCACCGGTTGAATAAGATCACGCGCAAAGATGTTTACCCGCTACCTCGCATAGACGATGCCCTTGACTGCTTACAAGGCGCGGAGTTCTTCTCGTCACTAGATCTGCGTTCAGGTTATTGGCAGGTTCCCATGGCTGAGGCTGATCGCCCCAAGACGGCTTTTGTTACCCCTGATGGCTTATATGAATTTAACGTCATGCCATTTGGGCTCTGCAATGCGCCTGCCACTTTCGAGCGCATGATTGACAACATCCTCCGAGGCCTGAAATGGCAGACATGTCTGTGCTATTTAGACGATGTTGTAATATTTTCAAGCGACTTTTCAACGCATCTTCAGCGGCTCGAGACAGTGCTTACTTGCCTCACCGCCGCAGGTCTACAGCTCAACTTGAAGAAGTGCTGCTTCGGCGCTCGACAACTCCTAATTTTGGGCCATGTTGTATCTAGAGATGGCATTCTTCCAGATCCGACGAAACTCCTTTCTGTTGCCGAATTTCCCAAGCCGAAGACCTTAAAAGAACTTCGCAGCTTCCTCGGTTTATGTTCATATTTTCGTCGTTTTATTCGCAACTTCGCCTCCATCATATCGCCCTTGACTGACCTTCTTGCCGGCAACAAAGACCTTTCTAGTTGGTCGTCCGCTTGTGATGATGCATTTGCCACACTCCGCCACCTTCTTACGTCACCTCCTATACTGCGACATTTTGATCCTCTTGCCCCGACGGAAATACACACGGATGCTAGCGGAGTTGGCCTCGGTGCTGTGCTCGCCCAGTGTAAACCTGGATTTGATGAGTACGTCGTCTCTTACGCCAGCCGTGCACTCACAGAAGCAGAAGCCAACTATTCAGTCACCGAAAAAGAGTGTCTAGCCATCATATGGGCCATAGGCAAGTTTCGACCATATCTTTACAGGCGCCCATTCAGCGTGGTTACAGATCATCATGCATTATGTTGGCTCTCCTCGTTAAAAGATCCCACCAGCCGGCTTGCCCGTTGGGCGCTTCGGCTACAAGAGTACGACATCCACGTCGTTTACCGATCTGGCCGAAAACATTCCGACGCAGACGCGTTGTCCCGATCACCTCTGCGATGTAGTGACAAGCCGCCGTCTTCGCCTGCCCCCGACGTATCTGCACTTAGTGTCAGTGACATGCGACAGGAGCAACGAAAAGATCCATGGATCGCTTCACTTATCAACTTGTTGAATCGAACTCCCTCGCAAAATATCTCAAGAGGAATGCGCCGTCAAATATAGCACTTCGTTATCAGAGATGGTTTGCTATACAGACGTAATTATCTCTCCGAAGGACGCCAATGGCTTCTAGTCATTCCCAGAAGTCTCCGCTCAGACATATGCGCCTCCTTTCACGCCGACCCACAATGCGCCCATGCTGGAGTGCTAAAAACCTACACCCGCCTGTCCCACCGCTACTACTGGCGTGGAATGTATCGCTTCGTCCGTCGCTACGTACGTTCCTGTCTCGCTTGTCAACGCCGGAAGAATCCCACTCCAACTTCTCCAGCTCCACTACAACCCTTACCTTGTCCTGCCCGACCGTTTGACCGTGTTGGTATTGATCTGTATGGACCTCTTCCGAATACACCGGCTGGAAATCGCTGGGTAATCGTCGCTATCGATCACCTTACGCGCTACGCAGAAACTTCACCACTTTCTTCTGCGTCAGCCAGCGACGTCGGTCGTTTCACACTGCATCAGATCATTTTACGTCACGGTGCACCACGTGAACTCCTGAGTGACCGAGGGCGTGTGTTTTTGTCGGACGCTGTCGAATCGCTTCTCAAGGAATGCCAAGTCATTCATCGCACCACCACCGCGTATCATCCTCAAACAAATGGCATTACAGAAAGATTCAACCGTACATTAGGAGATATGCTGTCGATGTACGTCGCAACCGATCACACCAATTGGGACAGTATTCTCCCTTTTGTAACCTACGCGCATAATACTGCTGTCCAGACAATCACTGGTTTCTCGCCATATTTCCTCCTTTATGGTCGCGAGCCCTCTTGCACGCTAGACACCATCCTTCCTTACCACCCGGATGTTGCTGAGTCGACGACGATGTCACAAGCTGCTAAATACGCGGAAGAGTGTCGTCAGCTTGCCCGCTCCTTCACAAGTGCTGAACAGCAACGCCAGAAACACCACCGCGATAGCCCGACGCCTCCGGCTTCTTATGCATCGGATGACCTTGTCTGGCTTCGCATCCCTTCAACCAGCCCTGGTCTCTCAACGAAACTGATGTACAAGTATGACGGACCTTACCGTGTGGTTAAACAAACTTCACCCGTCAATTACATCGTGGAGCCGCTTGAACAGCCCCATGATCAACGACGCCGTGGACGTGAGACCGTCAACATAGACCGCCTAAAACCATATTACGATCCCTCTATTGTCTCCTGCCCATGAGTCGCCAGGATGGCTCTTTTCCGGAGGGGAGGAAAATGTAGTGAAGAAGATGAATGCTACTCAGAAGGGCAGGGGGTATGACTCAGTCGGTGAAGAAGACGACGTTTGGTTGGCTGGCGACTCAGGCTGGTTCCGCCATTACCACTTAACGTGTCGTGACCGCTCTCCTGTTTTATAAAAGAGTGCAACTCTAAAACGCCTCATTATAATATATATATATATATATATATATATATATATATATATATATATATATTGCCACGTTCCATTTCCCTAGTTTTTGTTATCGTCCCAAAACACCACACGATTCTCAGCGCAAACCGCGCCTGCAGTTTTCGAGAAGTTTCCGGACTGTAGTAGATCATTTCGATAAGATCACGCCCACTGTGCGAACGGTACAGATTTTTTTGGAACCTACGCCACCGCCAGCGATAACGCTAGAACATTCGACAGCAAGAGTATAAATGCCGACGCGCTTCGCCGCTTGTCAGTTGTTGATCGGAGGCCGACGCTCCGTTCGCCGCTATCAGTCCGAGACTGCTGTCTGTGCAAGACTGCTGCTGTAATTGGACTTTCCATTTACCGGGCACAGGTTCGCGCAAATAAACAGTTAAATCCCAACACGAAGTCTCCTGTCTTCGGCACGTCACGACCCCGTGACAATATATACATACATGTGTGTGCGTGTGCGTGTGCATGTGTGTGTGCGTGTGCGTGTGTGTGTGTGCGTGTGTGTGTGTGTGTGTGTGTGTTTACGGGGAAGGATACGCTACTAATGTTGCTTTTCCAGCCGGGGTTGTCTGCGCGTGCTCTTATCTGGTGCGCGAACAGGGGGGGGGGGGGGAGCGTGCTAATGCTTTCAGCGCTGGCGCGGCAACAATCAGCGCGTGGTTCTTGTCCCCACAGGATGTGGGAGCTTCTACAGGATGTTCTTTCAACACAAAAAAGCGGCGCCAAAAGTTTGCCCGGAGCGGCCGTCCATATATAAACATAACAAACTGCCCCCAGCGGCTGCACACGACGTAAAGCCCTGAGTACCAACATACATTGCTTATGGCAGCCCTTTCTCTTTAACGCTGTTACTACGCACGAGTCTTGTGGTGATATACTGTACCCGCGCCGCAAGAAACTTGGTTACTTAGCCAACACATGTTTACCACAATTTATATTGCTCCTAAAATGCGAGACTTGCTTCGTAAACCATTCGAATATCTGCTATCTCGTTCATTGCTTTGCCCTTCTGGCGAAACTGTTACTTTTTTTTACTTAACGCTAACCCGTTAAAATTGCCCATGTGTGTTATCACCATTTCTGCTTGGATCATGATCATCAACAGGCTGACTACACCCACTGCAGGACAAGTGCTCCTCCTGTGTTCCGCCGGTGAACTCGGTTCTGTGCTTGCTGTTGCGGCTTTATACCCGCAAGCTTCCTATTCTCACCTGCCCAAGTAACGTTCTCTCTCCCCCGCAACAGTTCGCCTTCTCTGCAAATCCATTCAGTTACCCTTAGTGACCATACTTTATTCTGCCTACGTGGTACGTGCCCGGCGCATGTCTATATCTTCTTGTTTTCAACTATGATATCAATAACCCTGATTTATTCCGTGAACCACTCTGCTTTTTTCTTGTCTCTTAAGACAAGAAGAGTGAGGTGATCAGACAACGTTTTCCTATCCATCACTCGCTGCGTCGTCCTCAATTCAAACTGAGCCCTCTTTGTTAACCTCCAAGTTTCTGCTCCTTAGGTAAGCACTACCAAGGAGCGCTATTCTATGTACTTTGCTCTTGAAGGATAGAGGCAATCTAGCAATCATGAGTTGAGAATGCTAGGCGAATGTGCTTTATTCCATTCTTATTCTTCTAGTTACTTTAATCTTGAGGCTCGGCTCTATGGTTTCTACCTGTTCTATGTACACGTACTCTTTTACAACTTCAAATGCACTGCTACCTATCTCGAAGCCCTGTTCTCTTCCGAGGTGTTTGTACATCACCTTCATGTCCTGCCGAGTAACTTTAGGACCTACTTTTATTCTCCTTGTCTAATTCACTAATCACGAATCGCTATTCTTCTCCTGAGTTACTCAGTAATGCAATGTGTGGAGATAGGTTTGCACTAGGCTTACCTACTAGGCGCAACTGTGTAGGGATGCGACGTCCTCCACTGCCGCTGCGTGCGAAGACGTTGCGGCCAGGTTCGTCGTTTTCTTCGGCACGGCGCAGAAACCACGCACGAGGCAAGATAACAACAACGACGGGTTTATTAACCCAAGATGCAGCACAGTGCGACACTCACGGGCTTGCGGGCCGTATAGGGAACTCCGCAAGACCGAGCTAGTACACTTACCTAGGGAACGACGACTCCCGCACAAGGGCCGAAGTCGAACGCACGAACGAGAAGCCGCCTGCTTAGCAGCGCGTCAACCCCTCGTGAAGGCCAGAGAGTAACTGCCGCGACAAGCGAATCGTCGGGCGCAACACAGCTCGTAGGAGAGGAGGATGTCACGCGCGCCCAATGGAAAATGGCGCTGCGTTGTGACGGAGGCCTGCGCAGCGCAACAGCGTAGCGTGCCCGGACATGCCAGCGCGGGAAGAGGCCGATAGTTGACTGGCCCAGACCAAGAGGCGCCCTGGCAGCCATCTTGGCGGATGCCGGTGCTTATGCGCGCCCGGGCCACGCTGGTGGCGCGTGCGCGGCAGCTGGGGATTGAGGCGCCAGGTAGGAGGGCGCTCTCGATTCTCACCTCCCCCCCTCCTAAGTCCGAGGCCGCCCTAAAGACGCCGTAACAAAAGCATCCATTGACACCGAAAAAACTGAGGTCCAGGTCCATCCATGCCATCCACGAGATCGTCGGGAACCGCGGTGTCTTCGTTCAGTGGCGTCTCAGCAGGAGCCTGGGGCCGCGGGAGGGCAGCGTACACCGCAGCAGCGATGGCCGCTTGAATGAAGAGTCCGTGACGAGCGCCGCCACGACCGTCTGAACGCAGTCGGTCGACAGGGCAGGTTGAAGGCTCGGGCCAGGCGGCACCACCGGAGTGGACAGGACCGCAGGGGCACCGCCGGACTTCGCTCGGTGAACCCTCGAACGGAGGTGGGTAGCCTTGTACACCAGCAGGACACCACAAGCGTCGCAGTTGGAGGCCTCAGGAACAGGCAGCATCGAGGCACCTCCGGAAGCGTCGAGCAGGTCCGAAAGGGTACGTCCGCGGGAAGGACGCAGAACGGACTCAGGGTCTAACCCCACCCAGACATTGCGTTGCTTGGACCAGCGACGAGTCGACACGAAGGTGACCGGGGCCTCAGTGTCATGTTGGAACGTCCACGTAGAGACTTCACGACGAGGCGGTGTCTTGTTAGCCGGGGCCGGGGAGCATTCGACGGAGGCAGCTTGGACGCGGCCGGTGCCTGCGGAACGACCGAGCAAGCGGGTGGTCTCACGGGCTTTTTCTTGGAAGAACGGGTCATCGAGGAGGACATAACAAATGCTGAGGTGTCGGTGAAAAGCAGAAACGCACTGAAGGTGCGGCCCCGGAGGCGCGACAGGCTGGCCCAATAAACAGAGCCTACTCCGTCGGATGTATGAAGGTTGCGTGAGCCAATAGGACGCACGCTTCCCTTCTCCCGCCGACTACGCGGAAAATACCCAGTGAGAGAGTGAGCCGCCGGGGAAAGGGCTTTTCTCTCTCGAGCTGCCGGGAGTGCTGGGAACTGGGTGGATATTCCGAACGCAGCGCGTGTAATGGTGTTCCCAAGGCGAAAGCTCACCAGGTAGCCGTTACTGTTGCTGCTGGGTGGGCTCTCGCACAGCAGCTAGAAATCTCCGCTCCCTTACATGGATGGGATAACGTCCCGCTACATGTCAGGGGCGAAAATCAGCCTAAGTACGTTTTCGCAGGTTGTACCATTGGCATTGTTTGGAACCAGCCTTATCCCGGTTTCGCTGCGGTTTGGTGACCGCCTCCCCCTCCCCGAAGTCGTTGCTGTGGGCAACGAAAGGTTTGAGGTCGGAGACGTTAACTGAACCGCCGACTGGTCTCCTTTGAACGTGGAAGTCAGCCAGCTTGTATACCAGGGGCGACACTTTGGTGTGCACTCGGTATGGGCCCAACCACTTGGCCGAAAGGGAGGCCGCGATGCCTTTTGCGGCGTCACTCAAGACGTGATTGCGCCTGAGGACGAGATTGCCGACATCGTAACGGACATCCCGATGCTACCAGTCGTATTGAGCCTTCTGACCAGCTCGCGCTTTCGCCAGGTTGGAATGCGCCAGGTCGAGGGCCGCGTCCATCCGTGAGCGCAGTTCCGCTGCGTAGCCAGACGGGCTGACCTTCGCGGCGCTTGCCCCACCGCCGCCCCGTAGGACGCAGTCCATGGGGTTAGGCAGCTCTTTCCCAAAGTTGAGGAAAGCGGGCGTGTACCATGTCGAGCGATTGACTATAGACCGCAAGGAGAAGCCGATCTCGTTAAGACAAGCATCCCGATTCCTGTGTTGCTGCGCAAAGCCTGTCAGCAAGGGCTTGAGGTTCCGGTTGATCCGCTCGGTCGGGTTGGCCTGAGGGTGATACGTGCTTGTTTTATGGTGCCTAAATCCAAAGGCAGCACACGCATTCACAAACACCTTGGCCGTGAAATAGGACGCATTGTCCGTGATCAACTCCGCCGGAAAGCCAAAGCGGGTAAAGACCTCGGTCACCTTGTCCCAGATTACGCATGCTATTAACTTTCGAAGGGGAAACAGTTCGACCCACTTCGTGAAGTGATTTGTGACAGCCAGGAGAAAAACATGGCCTCTCCGGCTTCTTGGGAAAGGTCCCATATTGTCACAGGCCGCAACTTGCCAAGGTTGTCGGCTGTCGATCGGCTGCATGAGCCCGGGAGGCTTGCCCCCACGAGGCTTTACGCATTGGCACACGCGGCATGAGCGGGCGTGGGGAAGCGCGTCGCGCTTCATGCCAAGCCAGGTAGCGCAGCGGCACAACTTTTGAAAAGTCTTAAGGCCACTCGCGTGTCCGGCCAACCGCGAGTCGTGGAAATAACCTAAGGTGGCTTTCCTTAGGCTGCGGGGTATAACCACCTTGAAAGACTTCTGGGAAGCTTTTTCAGATGGGACGTAGCGCAGGAGAACGCCGTCGGCATCAAGAAGGTACGAGTCGAACGTGCTGTAACGTTTGCAGTGCTCGCCCTCTTTCTACGTCGGGGCTTTCTGATAACATTGCCCGATTGCTGTTATCTTGCTGTTTTCTTTTCTTTCATGCCAACCTGCGATTGGCTGCGTAGCGCTTAAAAACGCGCCGCAAGGTGAATAACGGGGATTGTCTTCCTGGCACTGCTTGAGTCGTCTCTTTCCTGGGCCGGCTGTCGTCCAGCCGCCGAATACGTAACAGCTGGTGGCAGCGGTGGCGGCGGTATGGAGCGCACGTCGAGGGCGGCCTTGGCGTCCGGTTTGGTGAGAGCACGGCTTGCTTGACTTCATTGGGAGCATTAGCAGCATTTACTTGGTAGTCGAGGTTCTTTTGTATTTGTTGTTGACTTTGCTAAATAGTAGTACACATAACGGGGTAGCACTTGTTAACAGCAGTCATGATCCTCACGTCGTTAACGAAACCCAACCTAGTGCTGCTAGCTGAAGAGCTCGGTATCCCTGTACAGAAGTCTATGCGGAAGCCTGCAATTATCGAAGCGATATCCAAATGCGGAGCAAACGACGACGAAGTCGAGGAGTGTTGGAGGGCAGTCTCGGAAAGGCTCAAAGAACGAGAAGTAGAACTGAAGTTAAAAGAGATGCAACTGCATAACCTTGAACGCAATGACAGTTTCGATATGCGAGGATACATGCAACCTTTCAAGGCTGGCAGTGACATCACTTTGTATCTCGTCAACTTTGAGAGGACGTGTACAAGAGCTGCACTTGCAAAAGAGACATGGTCACAACGCCTGTTGACATTACTTCCAAATGAGGCAGCCGATGTAATCGCGAGAATGCCAGATGAAGATGCTTATGATTACGAAAAAGTGAAACTTCATTTGAGGCGAAGGTACAGCTTGTCAACAGAAGCCTTGAGGATGAAGTTCCGTAACACGAGGCGTGGCCAAGGGGAGTCATTTTCAGAATTCGCCTACAAATCCATGAGCTTGTTAGAGGAATGGCTTAAGAGTGCCAACGCATACGAGGACAAGCAACGTCTGATTGAACTGTTTGCGCTCGAGCAGTTTATGCGTCCATTCCGGACCAAATGCGGCTGTGGATTCAGGACAAGCCAAACGTAGAGACTTTGCAACGGCAGCCAGCTTGGCGGACGAGTACCGTTCCCGTAGAATGGAAAGTTCAGAAGAACAAAGAAAGAAGCCGTCAGGAGCGTTCAAGAAATTTCAGAAAGGAACGAAAGAAACTAACCAAGGGAAACCAGGCGACAGTGTTCCAGCCCAAGGGCATGCAGCCAACGCGAGTGAACGAAAAGTTCCAAGTTCGAAGAAAAACAACCGCTGGTCTGCTATAAATGCCAACAACCGGGTCACATCGCAGTCGGTTGCCGACAGCCAGCAGTTTCCGTCAATTTGCTAACCGAAGAGAGCGATTTACTCTTGCCCTACACATATGACATGAAGGTGAACGGCATCAGTTGCAACGTTCTGCGCGACACAGGAGCAACATTTGATATCGTCCACCCGTCATTTGTTAAGCCCGAGAACTTAACAGGTTCATGTGTATGGGTACGCCAGGCACTAGAGCCAGACATGAAGTGTTTGCCGGTAGCCAGAGTCGAAATGAAGGGCGCCTTCGGCACATTCGAACTGATGCTGCGGTTTCCGATAAACTTCCTCAGAAATTCCCTACATTTTTTCTAACCGATCAATGAGGGACTTCCAAATGCAGGACTGGAACTTAATGCTAACCCTGTAATGGTCGTCACGAGGTCCCAAACAAGAGCTCAAGCTACCAGCGCTACCCGTCACACGGAAATTACAGACCAGAGTGAACCGACACAAGCTACTGCACCAAGCGAACTGTTCCTGTCGACGCCAATTGTGTCGCGCCAGCCATTGATAGCAGCACTCCCGTCGGTAATGCGCTCTCAGGTGAAGCGATAAACCCAGTCAGTGAAAATTTTCAGCTTCTAGCAAAGTTAGACAAAAGCGCTCTCAAAATGGAGCAGGCAAACGACGAGTCGCTGAAGACGTGCTGGGAAAAATCAAAACGGAAACAAAAAGGAGCCGTATCGTTCATAGTCAAAGAAGGCATTTTGTACAGAACATTCAAAAACAAGAAAGGCAGAACCTTTGAACAGCTTGTCGTTCCCAAAAAGTATCGAGTCGCACTTTTGGGTTTGGGTTCACAGCGATAGCTGGGCTGGCCATTTAGGTATCAACAAGACCAAGAGCAGGTTATTGAACGACTACTACTGGCCGATGTGCTTCAAAGAATCGGAGAACTGGGTACGTTCCTGCAACGTTTGCCAAAGGACGGGGCGGGCCAAACGAAAAACTCAAAGCACCTTTGGTCCAAGTGCCTTTGATTGGCGAACCCTTTCGCAGATTAGTTTGTCGACATTGTAGGTCCATTACCAGTAACAGCGGCGGGCAACAAATACTTGCTAACACTCATTTGCCCTGCTACGAGAAGTTCCCGGAAGCAGTGGTGTTACCCGAATTAAGCTCCACTGCAGTTGTAAACGCGCTACTCGGCGTCTTTGCAGAATGGATTTCCTAGTGAAATCCAATGCGACCAAGGTTCTGTGTTCACAAAGCGCGCTCACCACGACGTTCTTGAAGAAATGCGGCATATCCGTTCACCACAGCTCAGTCTACCATCCGCAAAGTAATTCAGTCGAGAAACTTCACTCTGTAATGAAGCGCATTCTGCGTGCACTCTGTTTCGAGAAAAGGCGCCGACTGGGACGAAGCTGTTCCCGCGATGCTCTTTGCTCTGCGCTCCGTCACTCACGAAGCGACTGGGTTCACGCCGGCGGAACTTGTTTACGGTCGAGCGCTTCGCTCCCGCTAACGTTGTTGAAAGAAAAGTGGGAAGACAAGTTCGTAGACAAATCAGTTGTCGAGTACGTGCTGACCTTGTTGAAGCGCCTACGTGAATCGCAAGAACTGGCGCAGATAACATGGCAGAAGCGCAGCAACGCTCAAAGGTGTACTACGACAGATCCGCACGCACACGAACCTTCAAGGAAGGCGATAAAGTGCTGATTCTGCGGTCGTCAAAGGCAAATAAACTGGAAGTAGCATGGGATGGGCCGGTCACGATTAAACAAAAGCTCTCCGACACCAATTACTTGGTAACGACGCCCGGTAAACGCCATGATGTGACGATATATCACTGCAATCTAATGAAGCCTTTTATCGAACGCAGTGAGACGTTGAGCATTGTCCTTAACGAGCCTGAAGAGATCAACGTTCCTCTACCCCAAGTGCCAAGGCCCTGCTCTTCCCCATCAACAGAAGAGATAGTCCAATCTGTCACTAAACAAGCTTCTCTAACTGACAAGCAAAGAAAGGAGTTAGAACTGCTTGTGCGCAACTTCAGAGACTTGTTTAGTCCCACTCCCGGCAGGACAAATCTCGTGGAGCACGACATTGAGTTAACATCCAACCAACCTTTCCGAACCAGGATGCACAGATTTTCCCCCCGTCACGAGAAGATCCTGAACGATTGTGTTCAAAACATGTTGACACTGGGTCTAATCGTGCCAGGAGAAAGCGAGTATGTGTCACCTATGTTTATTGTAGAAAGTCCAGGCAAGGAACCGCGACCCTGCATCGATTATCGAAAATTGAATGCGATAACAAAAACAAAGATGTTTCCCATTCCAAACGTTGAGGGCTTGATCGAGAAAGTGTCCGCGGCACGGTACGTTTCTACGTTAGATTTGGTACGCGGTTTCTGGCAAGTGCCACTAACGGAAAACGCCAGTAAGCTCGCCACTTTCATGACACCGACAGGCACATATCGCCCTCTTGTGCTCACTTTTGGCCTCAAGAATGCACCCTTCGCATTTTCAAGGTTAATGCATGAAGTGCTCAAAGGAGCCGAGTCGTTCGCTGTTCCGTACCTTGACGACATAGCTGTTTTTTCGAGCACCTGGCAACAGCATTTGGAACATCTGCAGCAGGTATTCCTTCGAATACACGAGGCAGGCTTGACTCTCAAACTCGCCAAATGTCGTCTTGCGAGCTCTGAAGTCCACTACTTAGGGCATGTTGTTGGCCAAGGGAAGCGACGTCCTTCCGAAATAAAAGTTGAAGCAATCACTAGCTTTCCTTTGCCGAAAACAAAGACTAACTTGCGTTCCTTTTTGGGTTTAGCCGACTACTACAGAAGCTACATTCCCAACTTCGCAAATATCGCTAGTCCTCTCACAGACGCACTGCGCAAACTGAGCCAACTATTGTAAGTTGGAATAAGGCTCGTAAAGATGCTTTTGCCGAGATCAAAAAGATTCTTGTCAGCAAACCGGTCCCTCGCGGGCACCAGATTACTCTCTCCCCTTCTTAGTTCAGTGTGACGCCAGTGACCGCGGAATGGGCGTTGTTCTAAGTCAAGTGAACAAAAAGGGCGAGGAACATCCTCTTGTCTACGCCCGTCGAAAACTAACATCACGCGAGCAAGCCTACAGTACAACTGAAAAAGAATGTGCTTGCTTGGTCTGGGCTCTCGAAAAGCTGTCGTGTTACCTTAAAGGCTCCTCATTTGTTTTGAAACTGATCACTCACCTTTAGTGTGTTTAAATCAAATGTCGAACAAAAACAGCCGCTTGATGCGTTGGAGTCTAGCACTTCAGCAATTTGATTCTCAGTGCGGCACAAGAAAGGCAAACACCATGCTAATGCGGACTGCCTTAGCCGAACCTATTAAGTGTTCCTTGTTTCTTTTGTGTGCATGCAACTTGGCGCAAGTATATATATATTTTTTTTCTCCTATCGTGTTCGGCTTTCACGTTATCTGCTCCCAGTGAAATCAACTGTCGGGCTTTTCTAAGCTTGGGCGCCAGGTTGCTTTTGACGTGGTTTCTGCGTTTCTACCGCTCGTCCACTCAGCCATTTCAGATCCCTGTCGTACCAGATGGCGAAATTCAACCCCTGCTCCAGGCGCCTGCAGCCAACTCCCGAGCTGCAGCCAATCGACACTCGGCGAGTGGTGCCCGTTCTGAACATTGCCTGTCTCGACA